>JZLH01S0627531.1:13079-42206 GCA_001188425.1 Eucidaris tribuloides | reverse complement strand
GTTAAGGGAGTAAACATATTCAAAGGCTGCACGAAAACGTAATGTCACACACTTGGTTTCACTGAAACGTAACCATAGGCCTAACTAAGCTTTAGAAAAATCTAAATAAGTATATTACATTGATTCCATAGTTGGACTTGTCATCAAAAACTTTGGTCCAATCGGCGATACACTTAATTGTGTAGTACATGTACAAGAACATTTTTTTTCAATTTTTGGAAACCATGCTGATCTCTTCATATCACCTCTGGCTCTGTTCGTTCGTTATATTCATTCTATATAATCTAGCGCTATATTGGCACGTGCACCATACCTTTCTACTAGATGTCTTAGTAATTATATTCATGATGTGTCTACTACTGCGCGCGGCTAGGCTGCGTGCACTTCCTTATGTATGACGTCACGCCAAAAATTATGTAATTTCTGAATTTGAAGGTCGTGAAAACAAGTTAAAAAACCTTGTTTTTTGGCTTCAAAGGTAAGAATTAGTGCGCTTTTTGTCAGTCCATTTAATATTCACAGCACTTATGTTAGAACTGATTATTCGTGATAGCTCAGAGACGAATAGACCAGGTAAATTATTTATTTTCTCCTTTGACTGGGAAACTTGTAGATGCTCAGTCCCACGCGTGAAAAATTGTGTGTGTGATCGGCAAATACCATTCTCAAGACTCGGACTGAGAGCTGCGCACCACCAATTTAACGTTACAACTTGTTAAGTAAGTAAGGAGTAATGCAATAGATGCTATACTATGGAGCTACATTACTGTAAGGTTTGATATAATAGCAGGCAATGATAAATAAGCAGTAAAATGTTGTCGTGGAAACGAAAAGCTTGCATTTTTTTTTTTTTTTGCAAATGGCCAAAATTAAATTAAGACTCAGAGCTGAGGGGGTTAACTTGAAGGAAAAGTCCACCCTGACATCAATTTAATTTCAATAAAAGCAGAACAATGAGAGGAACCTATTAACATATGTTTGGCAAAAATCCATCAGAGAATGACAGAGTTAGATTTATCTATGACTTCACATACTAGACTAACTCGACGTCGCACAACTCAAGTCGATTTATCGCCTATGTCAAATGTTTTTGACAGTCCCAATTTGCTCTGTGCTATTTCAATGGGAAGATTTTCTTGTAAGTCAATATTTTTAATCGAATTTCGCCTATCTTGAACATATTTTCAAGTCGCAAAAGGAGCAAACGTGTTAAATCATTTGCCTGTATCATATGGCTAGCTGCTATGTAGGTCGAAGTGGCTATGCATAACTGTCATTCTTGATGGTCTTAATGGGTTGACCTTTTGATCTCTGCCTGTCAGCATGACCGTAATGATGTCAAAAATTTCTCATTCCGTCTCTGCATTTCTAATTTATCGCCGTACCTTGATACAGTTTTGACAGCCTCCAATTCCCTATTCATGTTTCCTTCATCACTAACATAGAATTGTATACAAAATTGTAACTCTATATCTGGAATATCATCTAAGCTAAGTCAACGTGATTTGTGTGGTCCCCAGTGATTCGACTTATGCAAAGTTTACTGTATGTGACGTCACATGTATATGAGCGGCAAATTCCATAAAGCACCATTTCTCAGAGAATTGGAAATGATTTTGCCTGTGCATTCAACATAAAATCAGAAACACTTTCATACATGCTTTATGAAAAAAAATCAATTATCATGAACCATGAATTTTTTTTGGGAAATTTATGGAATTTACATTAGATCTACATGACAAAGGCCTTTGGGAAGCTGCTTGCATGTGACATCACAAAATTAAGATTTTGAAGCTTAAACTCTGTTATATGCGTTGTTGGCTTTTCACCAAACTTTCATTTATATGTTTCTCTCATTTTTCTGCTTTTATCAAAACAACTCGACTTCAGGGTAGACCTTACCTTTATGTTGAAGTTGCGAGTATTTTGATTGAACCAATTCAATACCGACGCCTGAACTAAGGAAATAGGTGGTAAATACCGCCTTGCTGTTTTCAACAAAAACAGAGAATATTGGGAAATACTGGGAAATCTTTAAAAAGGCTATTTCTTTGAAGGTTAACAACAAAAAAATGTAGAGATTGTTGTGCATTAAGTGTGATTCCACACAAAATAGTCCTACACCAAACCCCCCCCCCAAAACCTAAACTTGGTGGAGACCGAGGGACTCGTTATGATTGGTGGGACAAACCTACATGGCTAAAACAATGCTAGAAGTAGGAAAATCTACAAATCACTTGCTTTTTTTGCTGTAAACTGTTTTTTTTAAATCATTTCAGTTTGCAAATATCCATAAATCCAGAACAGTAACATACTCCACAGACAGTTGTTGATTTTGTCCCTGTATCCCACAAAAAGCTGACACACAGGGTTAAAGGTAAATGGCATGATTGGGAGTAGTCCTCAACTTGGACTGAAACGACTCTAGAATCAAGTAAACTATGCAAGGATTCTGCTGTGAAAATCTTGTAGTCAAACGTTGACTCATTCGAGAATAACTAATGTGTATTGTCCCTCGTGGCAGACAAACCTACTCTGTGGCTCTCTATGGGTCTTATTTTTATCGTACCCGGACAAAATTAAAATACTAGTATGTTCATGCTTGATTCTTCTTAAGTAAACAAATTACAGACAAATCCTTCAGCTGGGAGATCCACTCTAGCTAGTGTATACTATAGTTGGTATACATTTCAACTCATTTGGTTCTTGAGGCATTTTCAAGTGTTCCCAATCATGTCACTAACCTTTAAGAAGATTACTCCTTTGATTTATACTTTTTTGTTTACAGGTTAACAAGACACGATGAACAGAATGAGGACAGAATTCATCTTCGTGTTGACGGTCATCACAACTTTCTATGTAGCAAGTGCCAAGCCGAATTCAAAATGGCCACCTGCCTTCTGTAACAAGCTTGACTGTCCCAAGTACTCTGATGTCGCTACACATGGTGTAAGTTGTCATATTCATTTCTTCCTTTAGATTTTTTCAAAGTTCTAACTACATTCCCATATTATAAGGCCTAGATTCACGTTTTAAATACACAGAGATGAGTTTTTTTAAAAAGTTTTTGAGGAGACAAATTACAAATTAACACATACATACAATCTGCTATTCTATTTAATCGATACCAACGTGTAAGTCTGCATTGAAAGTTTAAACACAACTACAACTTGCACTGTAAATCCACCCCTATTTTTGAAAAGTATATTTTTCTTGGGGGCATAGGAGACAAATTGGGGGAGGGTAGCTAGTAAAATTAAGTGAGAATATGTATCTTTACACACTTTAAAAATGTAAATTATGCTCATGGAAATTTACCATTCTCAGCTTTGGAAAGACATGGAAAGTTGGGGAATTCTGAATATGTGTAAGTATATGAACCCTGTATTTATGTATTTTTGTTGTTGTTGTCATGTTTTTGCCAGGCTTGGGAGGAGCGATACTACCCTGAATCCAACTGGGTTGGAACCAGTCTTTCTGGCATGGACTATGATGATGCTGGTAGTAAGATGTTCATGAAACTCTTCGCTTACATTGAGGGAGCGAATGCTGAGAGTGAGTATTGGGTTTGGATCCACCTAGTCCACATCTTGTCCGATTTTATTTGGTGTGCCTTTCCTCAAATGCTTTCTTTGCCTACAGATGGTGCAATCTAGTTGTGACTGATTCACTTTCCTCAAAAAGATCATTTGGGGCATGTCGGCAGTGAGACTGCAGAAAATGAGACAGTAACCTCATTCTAAGAACTTCTAACCCCAGTTTACATATGTCCACACCACATGCATTATGCAAGAAGCGCAATGAATTTTTAGTTAAGTCTTGTTGAAAATCAGCTAATTGCCTGGGAGGGGGGGGGGGGGTCAGGTGTCGATTACAATTGTGTACACCAATGCGCGATGTATGGACCTTCTCAAAAATGGAACCTAAACAGTAATTGAAATCCGATCTTTAGAATACCCTAAACAAGTATTCAAATGTTTTGAAAGAATACCTAAACAAGTATTCAGTAATTGAAAAGACATACCCTTTTTTAAGTATACCATCGTTAAAAGTATACCTTTTTTCCGATTATTTGGCTTTTGATAGCCCTTTTTCGATTTACGCGAGTACATGTCGGACCGTGAAAAACACACCTTTTTACGCGCATTTTTTCAACGTGCATGGATATACACGTATACATAATGTGCACTGCCCCCCCCCCGGGCTGATTGCCACTGCATGTGTGTTGATTACGTGTGTGACACACGAACAATGCATGGGTTTCAATCGCTTATCTGTTTGTTGTAACTCTCGTAAGCAATCAAATTTCAAGAGCCTCAAGGATTATTGGTGGCAGGGGCAGTGCAGGAGTAATCTTAGGAGGGTCTTGCGAAAATCTGTGGCAAATGGTGCCGCCACAAAAATTTTTTTACCAGCCAAAATTAACCAGCCAAACCCACAGGGAGCTGACGATGACCATAAAGCATTTCTGCCCGCCCCCCAAAATTATTTTTTTTTACTAGAAATTACAAGTCAAAACAGATCCTGAAAGGGGGGCCAGGGGGCTGGAGGGACCACAAATTTTTTGCCCATTTTTGTGGTGGGGAACATGTGTTGTTGAAAAAACAGAAAACAAGTTCCTGTTATTTCCATTACTTTGCAAAAATAAGGAGGGGGGACGATCTCGACCCCCCCCCCCCCCCCCGGTGCTTGCCCTGTGGGCGGAATATCAGTTGCCTTGTAATCATGTCATGGAACCCTGCCAGCATTAACTGATTTAAATTTTTACTTAAAGGTTATGTGACATGATTGGGAACACTTGAAAATGCCTCAAGAACCAAATGAGTTGAAATATATACCAACTATACACTAGCAGGAGTGGATCTCCCACCTGGGAGGATTTGTCTCTAATTTGTTTACTTAAGGAGAATCAAGCATAAACATAGGAGTATCTTCATTTTGTCCGGGGACGATAAAAATAAGCCCCATAGAGAGCCACACAGCAGGTTTCCGTGCTACTTGTGATATTGACATTGTTTATTTTAGAATGAGTCAACGTTTGACTACAAGATTTTCACAGGAGAATCCTTGCGTTGTTTACTTGATTCTAGTGTAGTTGAGGACTACCCCCAATCATGTCATTTACCTTTAATTACTTACGGGATTCATTTATGGTTGACAGAGATCAAGATCAAGATGGCGGCACCTGTTTTAGTCAAGTCCACCTTCAACAAGGAGGAGGGGACTCTCTTCCAGAACTTCACCATGCTGTTCTACCTGCCCTACATCTACCAGAACACCACGGCCCCTGCACCGACAGAGAGCGACGTCTTCCTCTTCACCAACCCAGCCCACAAGGCCTATGTCAGGTGGGCAAATTTGACCTGTGACTCCTTTTGACCCCCTCATTTATAACCTCCTGACCCCTTGTGAAAATCTTGACAGCCAAGAAAGATTCCCATGTTTGTTTATGACAGAGAGCAACGTCTTCCTGTAGACCAACCGGGCCCACAGGGCATAGGTCAGGTGGGCTAATTTGACCTTTTGACCTGCATGACCCCTTGACCCCTTGACCCCTTGTGAAGCTCTCGACAGCCAGGGGTTATGCCCATATGTGTTTATTACAGAGAGCGATGTCTATCTGTGGACCAAACAGCCCCACAGGGCGTAAGTCAGGTGTGCTTATTTGACCTTTGACCCCTCATGATCCCTTGACCCCATCAGAACCTCTTGCTAGCCAGGGGCTATTCCAATTTGTGTTCCAGTTTGTTTTTCTATTCCTCCTGTGGACCAACCTGGTCCACTGGGCTTATGTCAGGTGTGCTTGTTTGACCTTTTGACCCCTTGTGAAAATCTTGACCAGCAAGGAGAGATTCCCTTGTTTGTGTATGACAGAGAGCAATGTCTTCCTGTAAGCTAACCAGGCCCACACGGCATAAGACAGGTGTGCTAATTGACCTTTTGACTCATCATGACCCTTTGACCCCATCAGAAACACTTGTAAGTCGGGGGCTATTCCAATTTGTTTTCATCAAGAAATATACAGAGAGTAATGTCTTCCTGCAGACCAACCTGGCCAAGTGGGTGCAATTCAGGTGGGCTGATTTGACCTTTTGACCTTCATGACCCCCCGACCCCTTGTGAACTTCTTGACAGCCATGGGCTATTCCCATGTGTGTTTATGTAAACCAACCTGGCCCAATTAGTAAAAGCAACTCAATTTGCGTGGGACTATGTAGTCTTCAGTATAACATAACAAGCCAAAACTGAATAAGCAGATGCCAAATTTAATAATGATTATTAGTTATTTCCTATAGTTGGCTGCTAATTTGCTTGCCATACACAGGTGGCGGATCATCCTCTTTTCTCTTTGTTTTATGTTTTTAATTTGTCAGCAGTGAACACTCATTTATTTAATGGCTCTCCTATCATATGATTATGATTATGATTATGATAATATCTATGATTATCTTTTCTTCCACCAATTTCAGGTCATTCCCAGGGTTTGCCCATGCATCCGACTATCTCTGCAATGCGGGCATGTTGACCATGTCGCTGGCAGATTTCGGACTCTACGACAATGGCTACTTCTTCACCGCTGGCTACAATTCCCCATTCGAGCTGTTCAACAGACATAACGAGGTCTGGTTCGTTGCCACGGATTAAAGAGGGCTGTGAGGACTCAGAGATTCAGTGGGGAGTGGGGGGGGGGGGGTCGATTGGGGGTTCAACATTTTTGTTGGTAAATTTTGAAATTTGAAGACCTGTTTTTCCACATGTCTCCCAAATTTAGTGAGCAAAGTTAACCATTCACAAACATGAAATAATCATCCAAAAGAGTTTTCTAGTATTGTCAGAAATCTATAAAGATTGTTAGGGAATTGGAGGTGGGGGTGGGGCTTGTCATTACATGTATCATGTCAATATTTTAATATTAAAGGTATTGGCTAACATTTACCACAGTTAAAAAAATCTGAGCCGCATGATTCCCCATGCTACCAGTGTCTTTGATGAGGTCTAAAAATGAAGCCCTGAAAAATTTGTATTTCAAAATGATTATTTAGTGCTTTAAAAAAGTGAAAATCGTAAGTTGACCAGATTCACTTGCCCATTTCCTCCCATAGACTTACTGTGTGTACACCTAGGTTAATAAAACTCGCCCCGAGTTTTATTGTTTATTCATCTTGCCATCTTGCAGTGTAAACTTTCAACCTTTTGTATTCTGCTGGTTTATTTGTCACATCTGAACACTACCTATTGTAGACTCAGAATAATCAAATATTTGACAATTTTTTAGCTCAACCTGAAGCCAAGGCTCCAAGTGAGTAATTGCGATCAGCTTTTTGTCCGTTTGATCGTAGCTTCGTCGTTGCGTCTGTTGCGTTCGTGGTTCGTGCGTCGTGCTGTAAACTTTTACACATATTTTCAGCTTCTTCTTCAAATGCTATGATTGACTTTTAGCCCAAACTTGCAGGCAATGATTCCTTAGTGGGTAGATTCAATGTCCTCAACTGTCCACCTGCCCCCAGGGCAGCCGGGCAGGGCCCTAAAGGCCAAAAGTAGCGTAGTTTCAAACATCTTCCGTCTGTAGTTCCAAGAAATAGTTTAGTTAAGCCACTTTGTTGTTGTAGATACCCTATACTGTTGCGAATTATGTTCGCATGGACAATCGCCCAGGCGTGGCCCTGTTGGCCCCCAAGGGTGGGCAATAAAGTTTGGGGTAGGCCCTGCTAGCGATGATTCACATTCACATCAGTGATTTGGACCAAACGTTCCGGGGGAATGACTCCTCGGGGGAGGGGAAAGAGGGCTCTGGAATGTACACCAGGCCCCCCTGGCGCGGCCCATGGCGCGGCCATAAGGGGTGGGCCCAAATAGGTAACTTTCTACCACAAGTCCATTCTAACCAAACTTGGCTGTAAGAATGTCGTAACACAGGACCTCAATGTGTATTTGGGCGGTCAAAAGTCACATATGTAGGTCAAAGGTAAATATGAAGTCAAGGGTGTCTTCTTGGTTATGTATTGGCCATCTGCTCTAGGCATCCAAAAATAGCTTTAGTTAAGCATTTGCATTGTACGATGATGCCTCTATATGTGCTGAATTAATGTTTCCTATGACAATGCCCAGGGCTGGCCCTGTTTGGCCCCTAAGGGGGCCAAAAGTTTTGAGGTAGGCCCTATAGGAATAATCCATTCTAATCAATGGATTTAGCACCAAACTTGGCTGGGAATGATCCTCAGGGGGAGGAAAGAAGCTTTCCTGGAATGGTACACTAGGTCCCCCCCCCCCCCCCCCGTGGGCCCATGCGGCAGGCCATAAGGGCCAAACTTGACGAACTTATCTAACCACAAGGCCATTTGTTAACCAAACTTGCGTCCTGGTGTAGATGTGCTAACAGGTTACCTCAATGTTATTTTAGGGCGTCAAGGTCACATAAGTAGGTCAAAGCGTCACAAATGTTTACCTGATACTAGGGTGTGCCTTGTGTTTTATAAAAACGGATGTTGTAGAATTTAATTTAACTTGCAAATCAGCTATGCAGGGATGCCAAAGTTTTTTCAACTGGTTCATTTGCGCTATCTTGCGTGTGCCTGATATCACGGCTCAATGGCAAAAACTATGTGTATAACTGATTGTTTTTTCTACTGGGTTACCATAGAGAGTTTGCGAGACCTCAGACTTCCTTTGTTTCGCCGTGTCGAGCGCTCGTGAAACCCCCGGGCTCTTGTTTAAATTGAAGCTCCAATCGTTACCTATCACTCTTTAAACTCTAAACAACTATTGATTGCTTACTTAAGGAATGATGAAACATTGTGGCAAGTTAGATCTTATTTTGGGGGATGGAAATAATAAGTTTGTAATTTCAAATGAACGTTTTATTACAAACTCACTAGATTTAAACAGGACATGAATTCGCCAATTATTAGTTGAAAGATGTTACATGTCCCATGGGAACACTATGAATCGCACATTAGCCCTTTTTTGAGTTAAAAAAAAGGATTGTTCTTCTTGATTTGTGGAGGATTTCTGGGTGCTCATCACCCATCAAACTAAAAAATTTAAGGAGATAAAGAAGATTTACTGATTTCTTTACATGTCACTATCATCACAAAGCATTTGGGCTAAAAAGTCAGCTTTTGTGAAAATAGAGCTCATTGATATTCAGTGGAATTCAGTTTCATGAAACCATTCTTGAATTTGAAGTTTATTTTTTATTTGAAAGCAACAGCTGGAGTCTGGAAGTCGGACTGCAATACAACAATTTGAGCAAATAGTCTGTATATACAAATTATTTGTTTATATTTCAAGGATAGGATGTAACATAAGAATTCTGAATTTTGAACATTGTATTTTGGTTTAAGTTTTTGAGCTGTATCAAAACTACGCAGAAATGGATGTGGTTGCTTGTATTAAAGGTATTGGCTAACATTTATCACAGTTAAAAAAATCTGAGCTAGATGATTCCCCATGCTACCATTGTCTTTGATAAGGTCTAAAAATGACGCCATGAAAAAATTGTATCTCAAAATGATTATTTAGTGCTTTAAAAAAGTGACAATCGTAAGTTGATCGGATTCACCTACCCATTTTCTCCCATAGACTTGCTGTGCGTACACCTAGGCTATTTAAACTCGCCCCGCATTTTAATTGTTTATTCATGCATAACTTGCCATTGGCAGTGTAACTTTCCAAACTTTTTATTCTAGGGTGTTTATTTGTCCATATGAACACTACTATGTAGTTCAGATATCAAAATTTGACAATTTTTTAAATTGAAGCTCCACAATGTTAGCCTATCTCTTTAAATCCCTTTCTCAAAATTTAGAAAAAGCAGCCAACTCTTCCACTAAATAGTTATTCATAAGAGTAATTGGATGTGTATATCAAATATAGAAGTATGGTTATGGAATTTTTTTTCCCTCTTCTTTCTTCAATCTCTTCTTCTATTATCTATTTATTTTTTGTGTAGTACGTGTCATACCTTTCTGTCAGAAAGAAAGTGTCTAATTTACTTCTTTTGTGTGTTTCAACTTATATGTGATAAAAGAGGAGACAGGGAAGAATAGAAATAGTATATGTATTGATCATATGTATTGTAATTTTTATACTCTTGCTTTTTTTACTTTTGTAACGCAGGTTGTGCATGAGGCTTTAAGTATCTAATGTCGTATGAGGTCTGATTTCAAAGTTTATAGGTGCCCACATATTGCTTACTAAATTTGGTATGATAATACATGTTATGGAAACCTGAATCATTTTAGAAAGATGATTTTGTACTTAAGCATTGTACATCATGCAGTGCATTTTTTCCCTATGAACAAGTATTTCGTTGCTTGGGCTGATAAAACCTTGTATCTCAAATTTTGGTGAAATTACTTTTCTTGATAAATTTTGCAACGTAATTCATTTTTTAATTACCACATGAGCACATCTTGCATATCATAATTGATTATCAAACATAGTCTAAGTTCAAATAACATAGCCTATGCACATAATTCGTTAGAATAAGATTTTTTTTGTTCTCCAGAAAACTTTGTTTGTTTTGAGATACAAGGTTGTAACAACCAAGCAACAATGTACAGTTTGAATGCTGAGAATAGAAGGCTGATTCCCATGTCAAATTGCTTTGAATGAATGCAGTAGCAAGGACAAATACTTCGTGAAATCTTGAGGAAACTCCAAGAATAAACAGTAAAGTTCAAATCAAAATGTGAGCAATTGTACCATATGTGTTTAAACCAATAGAAATCATGGAGATGCCAATTTGCCTGTTTAGTACAAAAGAAATTTCTTTCCATTTTATTGTTAAGGGATATGTTTAGGGAATTTTGTTTGTTTAAAATAATGGAAAATGGCGACACCTAGAAATCATGGAGTTGTCAATTTGTCTTTCAGTATAAAAGAAATTTCTTTCCATTTTATTTTTTTCCCCCAAAATTCACCAATTGATGTTTTCTGTAAGTTTACTGAATTTATTCAAAGTAAATTGATAGGTATTGAATGCATTGAGTTAATGAATTGAAACGTAATTTTGATTTTTGTCTTGTGAATGTCTGGGAACATTGGAAAGCTCCTCGGGGAAGTATAATAATGTCTTCAAAAGGCATCTCAGGCAAGTAAACACTGCCTTATTTGATATGTTTTGGTACAGAATTGCACTTTAAATGGTTGGTTCCCAAAGGTATATGTACGGTCAAACCTTGTTAACGAGGTCCTTGGGACCACAGAGAAATTACCTCTTTATATCAAAATCTTGTTATATCAAGGCTGAAAAAGGTTCCATTGTAGAAACATTTCTATCAATACAGGGTGTATGGAATTTTGATAAGGTATGGTATGTCATATAAGTGCATTTCTCTTTTCTTTCATGTGATAAAAAAGAATAAGATAATAAAGTACATATAGTATGTATTATTGTGTAAATTAACTGTCTCAAGTTTTGTTATTTTGTGTCCATGTATGTGTGGGTTTATGCAAACATGCAAAAATCTCCAAACTGTCATATTCTACCGATATTTCACCCCACATTTTAGCTCTCACACAATACACATAGAGTACAGATACAAACACACAGTCATAGACACACACACACAAACACACAATACACACAAACATGCACACACCTCAAACACACATCAGCCTTGTAAGGGTAGATAAACAGGCTAGAACGTTGGAACCAGGGACGTAGTCGAAGCCAGATTTTGCCGGCCTTGGCCTTGGCCTTGGCCTCGGACCAAGTCACATGAACAAAGTCTATGGAAAAATATTTTTCCAGCGGGCTCGAATACATCCCTGATTGGAACCCTACTGATCAATGAATTTGAGAAGTGTGTGTATGTGTATGTGTGTGTACATGTATGTACATGTATGATATGACAGACTGTGAGGGTGTTTTTAGCTGTAGGGGTGAAAAGAAGATTACCCGTAAGAAATGTTCATAATGCTCATGATCCCAACAAGACACATTCTGCAAATACTCCCATAAGTTCATGTTGGAGTGTGCGTGTGTGTGTTCCTACACAGCTATACACCTACTTGTGGGGTATAGGAACACCCTTTTGCTTTCTCTGTTGGGAATAAATCGGGTATCTTACAAAGGAATTCCTCTCCACTGGTATATAGTCACCTAAAACATCAACAGTCTTTACATATACCCCTGAAAACATTTTTAACTTCACTCGGACATACTTGTGGAGACCCCAAATTGTGGATGGTTCTGAGATGTTACCCACAACTGGAACTGACACACACACACACACACACATACATGTTTTTGCCATCAATCGAGGACATAATTTTTAATTGATTAATAATATGCAAATGAGGACCTTTGTGTGTGATATTTGACAGTCGCCCACGGACACACTCGGTTCCAACCGGGGACACCCATGTGTATAAAATTTTATGTTTGATTTTAAACAGGCAACTGAGGACGATTTATGTGCACAGTAAAAAAAAAAAAAAAAAAACTGATGATGCCCTCAAACGATTGCTTTTTAAATTTGCAATTGTTTGCACTAGGTTATGAACCGTGGACTGTCCTCGGTTCAGACATCTTCCGCGGTCTGATAGTGGAGTGTCAGACTTTCGTCCGCGATTGACGGCATTAACATACGCGCACACACACACACACACACACACACACACACACTACCCACACACACACACACACACACACACCACACACACACACACACACACACCACCACACACACACACACCCCAACACCAATACCAGCTAGGCACAAAAGAACAAGCCATAATTCATTTATCTGCATTTCAAGTTCAGTGCTTTATCTTATGCCAAAAAATGAAAAAAAAAAATCGTCCACCACATACAATATTCACTATTTACAAAATATGCATGTAGTCATATAAATAGCATGTTAATATTCATGTACAGTACATACACACAGTAACACTAATTCAGCATCATATTAAACAGTTTGTCTTGCAAACTATGTATTATTACTGTCATGTTAGTTCAAAGGAACTAAAGGCAAGGATTTTTACTTATTGTATTTATGTCTCTCTGACAAGATTTATAAAAAAAATATAAAAAAATTTATTTGATATTAGGAAGCTCGGTAGCAACATTTAACATTTCCATTAAATCAAGTATGTGTTCACAGCTTCACGTGTCAATGGGAATATTCACCACTAAAAAGTAACATACATGTACAATGATTTAACCCATTACATATAACATTAACATTTAGCACAACAAGGTGAACACTGTTCATTTACTCTGTAAAATTATTAATAAAATTATTTATTATTAAAAAACACTATTTTAAAATGTATTAATAAGATTATTTACTTGTAACATTATTGTTCATTTCATTTGTAAAATTACTTTAAAAAACAGCTTTTGTTGAGCAAAAAACATTAATTTGGTAATTATTACATACATGTTTCATAAATGGTGCTGTTGTTTTTCTACACTTATAGATTTGGGTTTAAAAAGAAACACCATTACGATTGTCTAGTTAAAATTTTTGACAAAAGGTGATTGTGAAAACGAAAGGTTAACTCTTAACGTGCCGAAGTCGCAGATCTGCATCAATCAATACACATAAAGTCCATAGAGGTTTAAATCCTCTGGCACGTTAAGAGTTAATTAATTATTTGATCTCATTGATTTCTTTCTTGTCTGAAAAATAAAAAAACTTTCTCAGCAGAAGATAATTTGAGAAATACAACAGGTCTTCCTACTCACACACATGTCCTTCATTATTAGGAATAATTCTAAAATACATATTACTGCTGTACAAGAAAAACGTGAAGGCAATCATGATAAACCTACAGTGGTAAATAATTTCCTACAACCAAAGTTTCACTTTTTTTAAATTGTATTTAACTCTATGAAATGCCCTTAAAAATACCTATCCAAAAAAAATTAAAATTAAAAAACAGTAAATAAAATAAATTTATATAATTTTTCCTGATTTACTGTAGACAAACAGATCGAAATACACATTCAAAAATGATTAATTAATTTACATTTTAGATAATTACACTTTAAAATGAATACAATAGCTAGGACATGGATGAAAAGAAAACTACAGTGAAAATATATTATTTTGATATATCTCAACACAATTTCAAACATTCATACATTTCATCATCAATCAAAAAAAGTTGAATATCGCTACATGATCATTGTGTAGCTGACATATGTATAACCTACAAGGCAACATTTCAATTTTTATGCCAGAATACTTAATCATTTATCATCTTTCGTTTCGGCAACAAATTATATTATTCATCATCACAATCAACAACAATGCAGTTACAGTTTTATTTTATTCTTCAACAAACTAGAACTGTGCTAGCTATGTCTCACACTGTCACAACATACTTACCATAAGTACAGTTTAATACATCAGCATATTATATACATAACAAATATACTTCTATGTACACATTCACTTTAATTAAAGTCTGGAGTTGTTTCTTAAGTAGAACACACCCAATATGCATAAATAAGTTCCATATGTACAAATAACTCAAGATGATAACACAGAAAGGATATAATGAAAACAAACAATGGAATTTTGAAATAAAAAGCATGAAAAAACATAAGTTAAAAAATGTAAAATTCTATTCTGCATTCCGCACTCATGCATAGATGTTGGATAAACGTTGTTAAAATAAGGTAGCCTCTTCAAATTATAATAAAGCAAAGCAATGTCACACACAACTCACAAAAGCAAGGTGAAAATCAAATGGAATGAAAGGTTTGAGGTTAAAACAACAAACTGGGTAGAAATTAAAGCACTAAGGACGGTTTAACACTGTAAAATGCTGAAGAATACAAAAAATGCAAGTGTCGAGATGAGGCAATAAGCTACGTGGACGGTTTATACTGTCACTATACACCCTCACACCAATATAGTTTGGAGTTATCTTGCAAACGTGTTTGAAAGCCCCGGTTTAGTTCCTGAAATGACAATGTCGTATCTGCAAGGCCAATTTGTGGTGGTCTCAGTATCTGTCTCGATCCGGGTCTCCTGTACAAACCCTATGGAAAGGTTGTGTTTTGGGGCCACCTCAGTATCGGTCTCGGTCCGGGTCACCTGTACAAACCCTATGGAAAGGTTGTGTTTTGGGGCCACCTCAGTATTGGTCTCGGTCCGGGCCACCTGTACAAACCCTATGGAAAGGTTGTGTTTTTGGTGGCCTCGGTCTCGGTCCGAGTCCCCTGTACAAACCCTATGGAAAGGTTGTGTTTTGAGGCGGCCTCGGTCTCGGAACCTGTAATCTTAGATGCAAAACTAAACATAACTACACTTAAGAAAAAAATTACCTCTATGTGGCAAAGGGCCGTCTTACATTACATACAACATTGATAGAGTTGAGGACAGCCTCGAGGCCAGATTTTGCCGGCCTTGGCCTTGGACAGAGTCGAGTATACAAAGTCTATGTGCAAAATAGTTTTCCAGCGGCCTCGTGACTCCGAATGGTCGGCTTCGACTCCATCCCTGACATAAACTTATTATTGTTTAATATATCATGAAAACTAAATAACAATGTGAAACAATGCACTCCTAGTTTGAAATACAATTAACAACAAGAAAAACACGCAATTTCTTAACCTATTTATAGTTACAGGTATTGAGTAAGAGTGCTTGATTGTGCAAAGAAGTAAAAAAGCGAAGGTCATTTGTGTATAAAATGCAACATAGATAATGTACATCAAAATATGTGAAAATACCTTTCCAATCAGTGTCCTCTAGATAACTTCTTAAAAAGTGAAATATAAGCACATATAGATACCTAAAAATAAAAGCATAACGGTAATGCTCTCCTAGAAAGTTATGAGACATCTTCATGGCGCCGGTTCTTTCACCCGAATTTGTTGTATTGCTTGGCCTTTTTTAAAAGGAATATGCATTTGTTGGTTGAGTTTATATAACTCTCCTGCATTTTGGACTCTTACACTCTTACCTAGAACAATGAAGTTTTAATATTTCACACACTTTAGCACCCTAGGTTTAGCATTTCAGTTTTTCTTCTGCAAAACATTTGCATCCAACATGCAAGCAACTGATTAGTTTGGTTGAAAAACATAGATTTCTACAAACAGCAAATAATTTGCATAAATTACTTTCAAATTCTTGAACCTTTATGTACGTTTGAATATTACACTCTAGCCATTGTAGCCAATTAAAAATGAGAAATTGGGGGGGGGGGGAACTTTCATACGCACTGTCTTGTTAATCATATTAAGCCAAAATTTCACCAACAATGTTCCGCATCTTTTCAAGTTTGGAGAGTTTTCAAAACTGCGAACTTTTTTTTTGAGACACATGGTAGTGCTAGAAATGCCTGGAAGCCCCTGGAAAGTATTCTATTAAAGATGGTGCTCCAATATGTTTAAATAAAGTTAGGTACATGTCATTATTCTGCATATTAATTTATTACAAACATAACAAAACAATGTTGATGTGGAATTATTAGAATATGCATTTTAATCTCACAAAAGCAATGTATAGCAAATTATTCATTGAATTATTATTATTTTTTTAAAAGAATTACCTAGTATACTTCAGATTTTGCTTGTTGAATGATTTCTTTATTTTTACTCTCTTATAAAATTACAAATTGATGGAAATATATGAATGGCAATTAAGGCCAATTAACACACCTTAATCAGAATTTCAAATGTGCCTTTTAATCACTAAAATCAATCACTAGATATCTATGCCACAATAAACCCGTAAAAATGTTTACCCTCACACTTATGGTTAAGTTTAAACTATACACTTTAATCGTAAAAATGTCAATATTACAATTGAAAGACAGTATGTAGCAAGGCTTGGTTTGCATATTAATTTCAAAGATATTTTCTACAAGTGTTGTATGAAAAATACAAAAACTGATCAAAATGTTTTTGCTGTCAAGCTTATCCTTACTTATTCTCAGTGTATAAAATCGATAAGCAGAGCGTATAACACCATAAAAAGTATGAATAAATATATCCTTTTCACGTATTTCAGCTATTTAAGACATTATACTAACAACATATGCAACTCAATGCAACAATAACATACTCATTTGTACATATGCAGATTTGTTAAATTATAAAAATAATTGTGGGACAATGCTTATGGTTTTTCCTAAATCTCTGCACCTGGAAATGAGTAGTAGTAGTCAAAACCTATTTAACTGCACAACATCTTATGTTTACATTTTTTTTTTCATGAAAATATCCAACAGGAATTTGATGGAACTGATTAAACTTGACAATATTAACGAACCCACCAAAATACAGCATAAATCACAATACTCTGCCGTAGGGCATGAAAATTCATTTGATAATGAGATAGTAGTAGTGTCCATACCAACGTACTCCGTTCGCCTTCGCCATCTGATCCAAATCCAAATTTACAACCAAGGTTTGAAATAATATATCAAACTTGACCATATCCACGACCTGCGCGAAAACGCTAGATTTGAAATTAGCCGATAACCAGTTATCAGGTTAGTTCACATTATTTCTATCCAGTTTCTGCAATCCTTTCTTCTTATTTTAATTGAATCACAAATAAGGACAGTCATCAATTGACCAATCATGAGATCTGATACAAGTCATTTGTCTCTCTCCAAATCAAAGGCAGCCAATTGTATATCTTCTTTCATTCCTTCCTTGGTGAAATTCATCATCATTTTTCCCACACCCATTTGTTTCTTGACTTGAATCCAAATCAGGACACTCATTAATTGACCAATCAGGCAAGCTGATATAAGTCACTGTCTGTTTCCAACTTGAAAGCAGCCAATGGTATATCTTCTTTTATTCTTTTCTTGGTGAAATTTTTCATCATTTTGTCTAATAAATACTCTTAAAACTTTACCCAAACCAATTTGTTTACTTTACTTGAGTTCAAATCAGGACACTCGTTAATGGACCAATCGGGCAAGCTGATATAAGCCATTGTCTGTCACCAACTCGAAGGCAACTAATGGTATATATTGTCTTATTATTTTTAAAGTTTACCAAAATTTGTTTGGCTGCTTGAATCTGGAGCCTGTTGCACAAAACTCTTACCAGAGAAAAAAATCATTTTATTTAACCAGATTTTTTTTTTTCTTGTGGTAAAATCAATGGTATAATTACGTTAACTGGAATTTTCATATTTTACCAGATAGATTTCTCTGATAAAATTTTTTTTTGGTAAAGACTGGCTGTTTGGCTAAGGCACAATCAATCAATCAGTCAATCAATCAATCAATCAATCAATCAATCAATCAATCAATCAATCAATCAATCAATCAATCAATCATCAATCTATCAATCAATCAATCAATCAATCAATCAATCAATCAATCAATCAATCAATCAATCAATCAATCAATCAATCAATCGATTTCTCTGGTAAAAGTTTCATGCAACAGGCTCCTTGAATCCAAACCAGGACACTCATCGACTGACCAATCGGGCGAGCTCATATAAGCCGTTCGTCCGTCTCCAGCTCGAAGGCGGCCAATGGCATGCCTCCTTCCATCTCCTCCTTGGCCGGGTTGTACTTGCCCTTCATCTTGCGTGACGTTCGGAGGTACCACCAGGCGCAGAGGAGGAGCACGGCGAGGAGGATGAGGACGACGACCAGGGGGACGATGATGACGGTGGAACTGGTGGCCACCTGCTTGACCTCACACCGGGAGCCTGGAGGTTAAAAAAAAATGACACAGATTGCAAATGAATTTTGTTGAAAAATGATACAATTTCCATGCCTAAAAAATTAACATTATGTAATTACACTGGTACACGTACAGTATATACAGTAGAAGAAAATGCCATCTGAGAACCTGTTGCAAAGTATTGGAGCTGAATATTCTGTTTTACTGGAATGAGAGTGATTGTTAGACTTTTGATTTGAATAATTGCACCAAAGTTATTATACACTTCACATTGGTATAGGATTTAGTATGATTTAAACATAAGAATTATTTCATAAATCAACCTAGTAAAACCCATTCCTTTTCCAAATAAAGTCTCTAGTCATCATGATTTCTGACACATGTTTTAGTTGGTTATCATTTCAGATATCAAGTTACATAATCTATTATGGTAACAGTAAAGATGCTGTAACAAAAGCTCAATGTATTACATCTGCAATTACACAAAGAGAGCTCCGACCAATATGTATGTATTTATGTGTGCAATTGAACTGCTTGTTATCTGTGCAGAACACACAAGTTTAAACAATATAAAACCACAAAAATTACCTGTGTATTGGCTGCTGCACCGACACTCATATGCCCCGACCAGATTCCGACATGTTGCCCCGTTCTGACATGCAGCCACGTTCTCAGTGCACTCATTGATGTCTTGTGTACACTCCGGTCCCTCGTAGCCCGTACCCTCGCAATCGCACACATAACCATTGAGAGTGTCTGTGCATTTTGCCCCATTCATACACGGCTCACTGGCGCACTCGTTGGCTTCCGTCCCACATAGTGGCCCGACAAAACCGGGAGCGCACTTACAATCAAAGAAGGGTCTGTTGTCGATGCACGTCGCGCCATTCAAACATGGCGTCGACAGGCACTCGTTTATGTTTTCCGTGCAGAACTCGCCGGTGTATCCCGTACCGGTGCAGTGGCACGTATAGGTTCCGTTTTCGTTCAGGCACGCGCCGTTGTTGAGGCAGGCATCCGGCCGCTGACATTCGTCGAGTCCGTACAATTGCAAACAAACCACTGCCTTGTACAACCTGAAGCGACATGCACCAGACCGTTTTGACTATGTTCATTCTGATTACATTTGAACTAGAACTAACTTGGCACGTGGTAGCTCACACTCGCACCTCCTACGCCTCCGTTCTTGCACGGATTTTCGGCACAGCGATTGATGATCGTGTCACACAGGGCGCCACCGTAGCCGAGGGCACATTGACATTCAAAGCCATTATTTACGTAATCGACACAAGTCGCATTATTCTGACAAAGGTTTAAAGCACACGTCCTTTGATCGAGGTCGCAATTGACTCCGGCGAAATGTACCGGACAGGTGCAGTGATAAGCGTTTACGGAATTATTACACATTCCTCCATTGACGCAAGGTGAACTTGCGCATTCATCAATATCCATTTCACAGTGTGTGTCGGTGTATCCGGGAAGACATTCGCAAATGTAGCTAACGAAGAATTCTTTGCCAGGCGTCAAACTCTCGACACACGAGCCGCCATTTTTACAAGGACTGGATGCACATTCTGGGATGTCGGTTTCGCATAAATAACCAGTGAATCCTTCCCGACAAAGACACGTGAAGTTGACTTCGGGCGTAAGAAGGTCGTGGAAACACGACCCTTCGTTTAAACAAGGATTAACCGCACATTGATTGATCGGTTCTTCGCAATTGCGGCCCTTGTAGAATCGTGTACACACGCAGTCGTAATCATTTTCAACACGAGTACATGTCGCACCGTGTTCGCATGGATCAGAAAAACATGCATCGTCGTGCTCGCATAATGCTCCGTAGAACCCGTCAGGACATATGCACCAATAGGACGAGCCGTTGCGAAGACACTCCGCACCGTTCGCGCAGTCATGTTGGAAACACGCGTTAAACACCTCGCAGTTCGTACCCTCATAGAAATCAGGGCATGTACAGTTGTATTCTGTATTATTGTAATTCTGAGAACAGGTAGCGCCATTTTTTGGCACGGCTGCTGCGTACAGAGTCGTTTCGTCGATCGTGCAGTTTTCGGCCACTGAAACCCCGGCTGGCACAAGCAGTAGTAGTCCAACGGAAACACAGGTTGACACTCTAAGGTTGTGAGGGTGCTGCACGGGTGGGTTTCGCAGTAGTTGATTTCGGTGGTGCAAAACTGGTCGGTAAGACCGATTGGACAGGAGCAGGTGTAGTTTAGATGACCATCGATGCAAGTTGATCCTCGTTGGCACAGGTTGTCTGCAGAAAGAGGACAGACGGAGAAAAAGATGTCATATGAAACAAGAGCCCCAGGGGGCACGACGCTCACTTGAGGTCTCGCAAACTCTTTTATGGTACCCATACAAAAAACATCAGTTATACATAGTTTTGGCCCTTGGAGCCTGATATCTAGGCACCTACGTAGCCAAATGAACCAGTTTGCATGAAACTGTGCATCCCCTTGCCATATAGCTGATTTTGCCAAGTTAAACTAAATTCTTACATCCGTTTTTATAAAAATAAGGCACGCCCTAGTATCTTAACATTTGACCTTTGACCTACTTATGTGACCTTGACCCCAATTTAACATTGAGATCACCATACATGTAACATCTACCATTCAAGTTAGTCACAAATGGGCCAATACCAACCAAAGAAGAAACTTGCAGGTATATTCTATCATTTGACTTCATTTGACCTTTGACCCACAAATAACATTGAGGTCCCTGTTACGCATCTACCACCCAAGTTTGGTTACAAAATGGGCTTGTGGTTAAAAAGATACCTAGTTTGGGCCCTTATGGCCCCTGCCTCCTGGGCCCCCAGGGAGGCCTGGTGTACCATTCCAAGAAGCATCTATCCCCTCCCCCTGAGGATCATTCCCACCAAGATTGGTCTAAATCCATTGATGTGAATGTGAATTATTCCCATTGGGCCCTACCCTCAAACTTTTGCCCCCCTTAGGGGCCAAATGGGGCCACCCTGGGCATTGTCATGAGAAAAATTAATTCAGCACATATACAGGTATCTACACACAAAGTAGCTTAACTGAACTATTTCTGGATCTAGAGAAGAAGATGTTTGGAAACTACCTACTTTTGGCCCTTTAGGGCCCTGCCCCTGGGCCCCAGGGGGGCCAGGTGTACCATTTGAGGACCCTTGAATCCCCACCCCCTAAGGATCATTCCTGCCAAGTTTGGGCCAAATCCAATCATGCATTTTGAAGAAGAAGCTGAAAATGTTTAAAAGTTTACACACGATGCATGACGCACGACGAACGACGGACGACGGACGAAAAGCGATCGCAATAGCTCACTTGAGCCTTTGGCTCAGGTGAGCTAAAAATCTATTACATCACATTTCTCCTCTCTGCATAACCTCTTTTATTCATCAAATTAGAATTTGTCCACCTTGCACTATTTCAAGGGAAATGACACGATTGGCGGTAGTCCTCAACTTAGGGTGAAACTATTCTACAATCAAGTAAACTGCAAGGATTCTACTGTAAAAATTTTGTAGTCAAAAGTTGAATCTTTCTAAAAATAACTTCCATCCGTATGTCTTGTGACAGACAAACTTGTTGTGTAGCTTTCTATGGGATTAATTTCTCTTGGGGAATGAGAGAAATAAAGTGCTGGTATGTTCATGCTTGATTCTCCTTAAAGATTGTGTCATTGATTTGCACGTCAAAAAACATCTAAATGAATGAAATCAGCTAAAATCATATCCAATGTGAAGATTAATATAAATAAACACCTCTCATATAGACTTGGGGTAAAATATTGCATTTTGGTGAAAAACTGGACGGTTAAACTTCATCCTTTTTCAAATGACTCTGACGTCTTTTCAAAAAAAAATCTGTGACGTCGACGTGCACGGGCCGGTCCAAAATTGTCCGATCAGCCGTTAGCCGAAGGTCACATGAAGGTTAGCCATTTAACCAATCAGTGCGCTCCACTGGTCTTGCGACAGGACACATAACTGCAATTCGCAATTTCAGCAAAATTTAAACTCACGAAAAGAATAACATTCTGGTAATACGTCGTTATTAGTTTTTCTCATAAAACAACAAATTCATGACGTATGGACCTCAAATTTTCAACACACCATTTGTAAGTACTAAACTACTGTTTGGTATTGATAATGAAGGGAAGTAATGGACTTGCACATCCCTGACACAATCTTTAAATAAACAAAATTGAAAGACGCGAATCGTATCTAGCCAGGAATACAACTCCAGCTAGTGTTAACCAGTTTGGTTCCAAGAAGAATTGCCTTCAACAGCCCATAATTTTTTCGTAGTGAATTTTGTAATCAGTTTTCTTAGTTAAGTAATCCGGTTTTAAATAGCGGTTTAGCCCCAGACTTAACGGGTGGCCGGATTCAGCCTCAGCACCTCAACAGAAAATTCACTCCTGCACACCCCTCCCTCACACTATACTCTAATTGCGCATCCTCGCTATCCCCTCAACGCCAACCTCCTAACAACTCCTCCACCACACATGCCTCTTCATGTTTCTTTGGTTCCGCCCCATTCCCCCTATGACCAAGAGCACCCAAACTCAAGCGCGCCATCTCAAAACAATAGTCAACATCCCGTCCTCAACATCAATTCCATGACCAACGTACTACCGCTCGCACTTCGCATCTGAATCCACACCGTCTTCTTCGCCAAACCCAACATCTGCATCAGAAACCTCAGTCTTACTTCTGTCCTCAGCTTCACACCACACATCGCTACTCACAACATTGCACTCTCAGTCCTTCTCACAATACCCCATCTCATTTTCAGCTCAAACACCAACGTTTCACTCACATACAGAACATCCCGATCTCACACAACTCACTATAAAACTAATCCCATTTCATCATCAAGGGAACCTTTTCCCTATAACAACTCTCAGCGCATTCCACTAGAACTCACACCATCAAATCTTGCCCACTGCTAGTACACAGCGCTCTGTCTCCCAAGTATGAAAAACGTCTTTAATCACATGTTTCCACGGTCGTCACGCAACTTCACACCTAGTAACTAACCATCTCTCACATGGATCCTTTTTCACAATTTTCCACACCACGAAAATCTACTTGCGCAACCTCAGGGTCCACTCCTCTTCAATCCTTGTGCATCTCCCAATAATCCCATTTCCGACAATATTCCCACACAACACTGAGATTTTGCCTCACCACTCTTTCCACACATGGCCAGCATGGTCCTACCTTAACTACACTGAAATACTTCCTCTTCTAGCTACCACGTCACCATCATTTTCGAATCTTTCCAATGGTTACACCTTCAAACGCCTGCGTCTCAAAAGCTCATCTTCCACTTCAGAACTTTTCACATCATTCCCCTCCAAACGTCTCACTCATCAAAACCAATCATCAGCATACAGCATCCTCGAATCATCAAACCTTCCTCATAGCATTCTCTGTAACCATCAAATGCACAATTCGCAAAATACAGTGGCGATAACACAGAACCTTTGAATGCCTAGCCCATATTCACCGTTTCGAAATTCCTCAGATAACTACTGACCGACAACTCTAGAACTCCTTGTTTTAGGCCCCTTCATTACAAACTCATCATCACTGTCTCTGACCATTGCCTCCAGGTATAACCTATTCTTATCTCATCGCCCACATCTAATCACCTTCTTGGGACTCTATCAATGCCTCTCACAGATTCATCAAAACATGTACACACTTACTTTCCCTTAGCCTGTACCTCTTCCTAGAAGTCCCTCCTGAGAATAAATACTGCATTCAGATCGTTCCCCCTCCCTGGCAATAAAGCCAAACTGCAATCCGTCCAGCCTCAACTGCACTATTTTCCCGAGAGTCTAAGGTTTTCTAAACCTTATCCATTATCTTCATTCCATGTTCCAAGCAAACTTCACCACCCTAATACCACCACAAGCTTCTATACAATTGAATCACCATTTCCCATTTGAAAAATTGGGACCACCGACGCTCAGTGTCCACTCATCCGGCATCCCTCCTCCATCAAACACTCTCTGACAATCTCCATCATCACGCCCATCCCTATCTCCCCGCTTGCACTAATCATCTCCACACTCGTACCCGAGGGTCCAGCAGCCTTACCGGTTTTCATTTGCCCCATTGCCTTCACAACTTCTTCCCGACTAACCCTCTCAACCGGCCCTTCCACTATGTCAGCTTCCACCCTCTGATCCCACTCATTCTCCTCATTCATAATTTTCTCCATATGCCTTTTCCATACTCCACTTCTGTCCTTCTCACTAATATTATTTTTTTCCTTACTAATATTATTTCCACATGTTACTTCAAATTTATCTCTTAAAAAAAAATTATAGACAACTTCCTTTCATCTATTTGATCACAACCATAAAATGTCATTGCATTCCCATATTTTACTTGTTTTGCGTGGAGTTCGAAAAAGACTCGTCTCCGACACCACAGGTTCCGTGACCAAGGCTGTTATGAAACACATCCTTTCCATAGGGTTTGTACAGGTGACTCGGATCGAGACCGAGACTGAGGCCACCCCAAAACACATCCTTTCCATAGGGTTTGTACAGGTGACTCGGATCGAGACCGAGACCGAGGCCACTCCAAAACACATCCTTTCCATAGGGTTTGTACAAGTGACTCGGACCGAGACTGAGATTGAGGCCACCAGAATTTGGCCTCAGGGCCTGATATAACAACACTGGACACAACTTACCTATGCAGTCATCCACACTGTTTGCGCAGCCCGCTCCCTCCCACCCGTCTCGGCACGGACAGCTAAAGGCATTCCACAGATCAACGCAGTACGCAGTCTCCTGGCATGGATCCGGTTCGCACACGTCCACCGAATTGCAGTCCGTCTGGACGTTCAGCTTGTTGACCGTCAGTCCGGGCAGGGTGTCGCCGTCGGACATGTAATGGAGGGGCTGACTGTTGAGGGTGGGGTTACGGATACAACCTTGGATGTACATCTCTGGGGTTGCACCTACGGGAGAGACGGAAGGGTATGAAATTATGGTTGAAGATGCTTGATGGTTGAAAAGATTTTTGTTTTGTTTTTATGTTTTATTGTCCTGTTTAGGCCTGAATCATATTTTGTATCATGCAGAAACAAAAATGTAATTAAATGAAATAAATGCAAACTGAAGTACTTGAGAGGAACCCACATCCACAAAAGTTGAAATATTGTAGTACTACTACTCCTACTCCTCCCACTACAACTACTACTAATACTCCTACTCCTCCCACTACTACTACTACTCCTCCCACTACTACTACTACTACTACTACTACTACTACTACTACTACTACTACTACTACTACTACTACTACTACTACTACTACCACTACTCCTATTACTGTACTACCACAAGTACTACTACCCAAACTCCTCCCCCCACTACCACTACTACGGTGACGACTACTACTACTACTTCTTCTTCTTCTATACTACTACTACTACCACTCCTACCACTAATACTACTACTAATACTACTACTTTTACTACTAATTCTACTACCATTACTACTACTACCACCATTACTACTAGTACTACTACTTCTAATAATACCAGTGCTTCTACTACTCCTATTTGAGAGGAACCCATGGCTACAAAAGTTGAAATATTGTAGTACAACTACTCCTACTCCTCCCACTACTACTACTACTACTACTACTACTACTACTACTACTACTACTACTACTACTACTGCTACTACCACTACTCCTACTACTACACTACCACAAGTACTATTACCCAAACTCCCTCCCCCCACTACCGCTACTACGGTGACGACGACTACTACTACTATTACTTCTTCTACTACCACTACTACTACTACCACTCCTACCACCAATACTACTACTAATACTACTTTTACTACTAATTCTACTACCATTACTACTACTACCACCATTACTACTGCTACTTCTAATACTAGTGCTTCTACTACTCCTTCTTTTCTTCCTCCTAATAATCCTATTATTAATGCAACTCGTACTACTCCTCTTCCTCCTCCTCCTCCTACTACTACTTCTTCTACTACCACTACTACTAAATACTACCACTACTACTACTACTACCACTCCTACCACTAATACTACTACTAATACTACTAATTCTACTACAATTACTACTACTACCATCATTACTACTAGTACTACTACTTCTAATACTACTAGTACTACTACTTCTAATACTACTAGTACTTCTACTACTCCTACTTCTCTTCCTCCTACTACTACTATACTACTACTCCTACTACTACTACTACTATCACTTCTACCACAACCACTAGAGTTGCAAAATTCCTGGGAATTTTCATTGTGGAAAATTTCCATGGGAATTTTTGGAAATTTTCCGGAAATATTGGGAATTTTCGGCAACTTTTGGAAACCTTGGTCTATGCATATTTTGTACATTTAGCATTTGAATCTAAAAATTTAAATGATCAGACATCTAATATCAGAAATGTTGTGACATCAAAACATTTACTCAAATACAAAAAAGAAAGGAAACAATGTAAATTCAAACAGTGATGTTTGTTTTATGTGAAATTATGAAAACAAAAATATTACTTTACTCATAACTTGGCTTTGTTTGCCACGTGTACATGTAATATCAGCTCAACCAGCCAAACTTCTGATATATACCTGCTTGAGGAGATAGAACTGTGAATCACGTAGCAATAAGATGGACAAGTCCACTAATATTAGAATAGTCCACTCATATCGAAGAAGATATTTCAGTGGAATTTTTTTTTCATGCACAAATTGCACATGCACTGCATAGTGCATACAATGTGGGATCAGACTACAATGTATGCATCTCATACGCGAATGTGTAATGTGTGTTTTCTCTCATTTAGACTGATTTCTCGTCATGAAAGGCCCAGGCAAGCCAAAAGAGAGGTAAAAACTATTTTATTTATGTGAGGAAGGGCTGTACAACAGAATACTGATTACATTTTCCAAAAATAAAATAATTTTCAATTTTATACGATAAAAATGAAAATTCCCAAAATTCCTAAAATTCCCAGCCGATTGAAAATTCCCAAAACTTTCCATGGAAATTTTCCAAAATTCCCGGAAAGTTTCCGACCCTTTGCAACCCTAACAACCACTACTAGAACTATTACTCCAAGAACTACTTCTACTACGATTAAATCCCACACACTCACCTGGGGTGTTTGTGCCCCCTAGGACCACCTCTGCGATGGGGTTCCTGTCTCCCCCGTGGACGGGGAAGTTTCCCGTCAGGGTGTAGTTGAGGCCGCGGTGATAGACGACGATGTACGACCGGTGACGTTCCACCGACACCGTCTCCCATCCCGCGTCACTGACGTTACCAGCTAATGGCAGATTGTACAGCTCTGGAAAAAATTTATCACAGACATGTTACAATGAATAACCCCATTGGATACCATTTGATTTCAATACATGCATTCTGCAAAGACCCTAACCCAAGATATTTTGTTCTTAGTCCCCAATGGGTTAACTGTTAAAGGTTAGTGACATGATTGGGAACACTTGAAAATGCCTCAAGAACCAAATGAGTAGAAATGTATACCAACTATACACTAGCAGGAGTGGATCTCCCACCTAAGAGGATTTGTTAATTTGTTTACTTAAGGAGAATCAAGCATAAACATAGGAGTATCTTAATTTTATCCAGGGACGATAAAAATAAGCCCCATAGAGAGCCACACAGCAGGTTTCCGTGCTACGAGTGATCTTGACATTGTTTATTTTAGAATGAGTCAACGTTTGACTACAAGATTTTGACAGGAGAATCCTTGCAGAGTTTACTTGATTCTAGAGTAGTTTCAGCCCAAGTTGAGGACTACCCCCAATCATGTCATTTACCTTTAACATTTCAGAGGATTTAAAACCTATATGGACTTAAAGTGTATCATTTGTTGCATGCATCTACAATACATTGAGAGTTAATTTAGACAGACTATCGATTCATAAGATTTGAGGGAATAAAGATGGGGAAACTGTCCAGTTTAATCCAAAAAGATTTTGTAATGTTTGATGCAATAATAGCTTCATAGCATTTGCTACACGGTTTTGATTCTTCCTTTAATTCCTAACACAAGAACTAGCTCTCGACTTTGTATCTTTGAGGTTGCTTTCTTCCATTTCCTGATAATGGCGTATGTTTTGGTCCAAACTTGTGACCGGTGTTTTAAATTGGTTTGCTTCATCCATCTGAGACATACTATATACCAAATTAAAGCTCAGATTCTCTACTTAAACCACTTGGGAACGACGGGTTTGTACAGAAGCCCAATACATTTCACACCCAGAAGCAATTTTCTTCATTTCTACAGATTATAATGTGTACTAAAAGGGATATACCCATGTTTATACAATACAACCTTACTTTGAGTGAGAAAGGTAAACATATCTCTGAAGTTTTGTGGCAGCCAGTCGTCTCGCAATGTGCCGAGTACTGGGCTTCTGTAAAAGCCCGTCGTCCCCAA
>JZLH01S0627525.1:0-23360 GCA_001188425.1 Eucidaris tribuloides | reverse complement strand
ATTCAAAAGAAAAATTAAATTATACTTGAACAAGATAATTTCTAAAATTTGGACGTATCCTCCTTACCACCTGCTTATGAAGATAGAGGCGCTATTCGTCTCGCGGTGTCATCTTCATTTCTTGAACGGTCAGAGGAACCCATTGGCATTTTGTGTTTGTTGGAAGTTCTTTTTAAGCATCAAAACCGTTTCACGGAAATATGACACCGAATTACATGCTATTACATTAACACGCCGACCCTATAGGCAGTCGCAACAAATGTTAAAGTTTATGTTCCAGCCCCTCTGCAGGGCTTCGCTTGCATATTAATCTCCCACCTTAGAAAAAACAAGGAGAAATAGATTCATTGATTTCTTTTGAATATATTTATTTCCAAAAAACTTCATTAGACGTCATTATAGAAAGACCCTTCACTCAAAATACAGCGTACAAAGTATTTCGCAAACTTTGAGTTTTAGGAGGTATTCTCACACAAAAATACAGCATGGACAGTTAACCGCTAAGTAACTTCGCTTTATTCGACAATTTACAAACAAGCTAAGAATAAGTAAATAATGTTAAGTAAGTAGTAGTAAGTAAGTAGTAAGTAGTAGTAATAAGTAATAGTAAAGCAAGTAAGTAAGTCAGTCAGTCATCAGCCAGTAAATAAGTAAGTACGAAGTAAGTAACTAATAACTTAGTAATAAACTAAGTATAACTAAGTACTAACTAACTAACTACTAACTAACAACTAATCAATAACTAACTGACACTACGGTGAAAACTATCACTATACACAATACTACCGGATTACTTGCGCTATTTCATGTACCACCACACCACCACCACCACTACCCCATCATCAACCACCAAACCACATTTCAGGACTTATTGCTTCTAGGCTCATACTCTCATTTTTGTACATTAGATAGGGCCGCGAAGTGCAATGTTCGAATAATGCAAGGGCATTGGGTTAGTATCTCTGATATATTGTTCTTAGATATACAGGTTATTGTTCGCAGGTATTTTGTGAAGGGGTCATTTCTGTGCCATGCAAGCGTTGCAGGGGTAATTATGTGTCTGAAATACATTAATTTCCTCTGGTAGTAATTATTCTCGTGCTCCGGTTCTAATGTGGGGTGTATACGCCGGCGGATGACGGAGTGACCGTGCGGTATACCAGAAAGTAATGCACATGTGTTGGGGGGAAAATTCAACTGGCGTTCTCAAGTTTATCGCGGTAACGAGCCCAAATTCAGACATATTTTAGGTCTGCCGTGACCTTGAACCTTTGACCTGTCAGCTCCAAAGTCTAATCAGTTCATTGTTGCCTCATTATACATACTTCACCCAAGTTACAGAAATCCACTGGCCGTTCTCAATTTATCGTGGTAACGAGCCAAATCAGACATATTTAAGGCCCGTGACCTTTGACCTTGACCTTCAGCCCTCAAAATTAATCATTTATGCGTGGCTCATACTACATACTTGGGTCCTAGTTACATCCAAAATCCGATCGGGGGTACTCAGTTAATCGCCGGAACGAGATCATGTAACCCGTACGGAAACAACGACGCGAGCACGCACGCACGACGGACACCGAAAACATAAATGCCTCCGGAGCAACTTCGTTGCAGGCAGGCATAAACGAATCTAATCTGCTAGGATTTAAATGTATCTTTCCCATTATGTTCTATGCTCTTATTTGTTCTTTGTGCATCCGAGTTCAAACTTCCAGGTTGGCTAAAGAATAAATTGGAATCTACATGTACCTATACAAGATGCCAAATTCCCTAATGTAGTTTTCTGTTTGTACTGATCATTGCATAGCAACCTTTGTTCAATGTTCAATTGTTCTGTTATATTAGTTGCGTAGCTGTAAATCTAAAAATTTCATGTTACAAAATCTGACCGTAATACTGGCTTATTCATCATTTTCATTGGTAGCACCCAACAATATATTTTTTTTTTTACTGCAGAACTGAGTTTGAAATTTGTATTCTCCACTTTCTACACAAAAGAGACAAAAACTCAAATGGGAAATACATCAAATACACAAGATGGCAGGATAGTTTGATTACGCTTTTATTAGTGCACCCTTTAATGGTACCATATTCATATTAGATCAAATAAACATGCATGTGTGAATTTCATAGATTAAATTGCAACAAAAATACTGACATCTGTACACACAGACATATAAAAGCAACTGAAAATCACCTTTTCTCAAATCACAGTAGCCTAGATTCATTTGATTTGTATGATATATTATATGAAAATTTATATATATTCAGTAATATATATCATTTTTACAGTACTTAACTATATAAATGCACATTAAAATAGTGATAAATTATAGTAAAGATTTTTTTTGGTCAAATATACAGCGACTATACAATGATTAAATCACATGCAACCCTTCCATTGGGCGATATGCCTCACTATGAAATATATAAGTGGGTATATACATTACACAATCAATTACATCAGTGCAGAATATTGTCATATCCATATTCATGTACATTAAGGCACCATATTTAGCAATGTCATAATCTGTAGCATATCAGAATGATATAATACTTATACATCATTGTAAGCTCACTTTGCATAGAGGAATTGCAGCCATGTACGCGGATATCTTGGACGTGAATGTATGTGTGCATTTAGAAAAAAAAACTTGTATGAATCTAAATTTAATGAATCCAATAGGCCTACAGTGCATTTGACTTGTGATTAATGGTAGCATCATGGTATGAATTTAAGAATTTTGATTAAACAAATATTTCTTTCATGTCTCTTCTATAGTTGTTCTGATTTGAAATTGAATTCTTATAATATTCACATGCACACATGCTGGAATACGAAGGCAAAAATACAAAAGAATACAAAGGTATTTATAGATTCATATGGGGGTGTTTGTGGGGGGGGGGGGAGGGTTGATAATGTAAAAGGGAGGGAAATAAAAATAGCAAAATACTTCATGTAGAAAATACTACAAGCACCTCCAAACAGGATTCACACCTTCTTTTGGGATAAATATTTACAGACCATACTACAGTTAGTGAAAAGTCACACCTTATATGCACGCAGTGAGAAATTCTGAGACATTTGATGGTCCTCTACATTACAAAATTAAGTACATTTACCTGTGAGAATACATATTTTTCAGCTCTGGCACTGGGGTGCACTCAGACATATTGGTGTACTCATGCATGTCCATGGGGTTTGAAAATACAGCCTAAAGAGGTTTTAAACTTCCACGAAAAAAAAACCCCATTAACAAAGATTTTGCACAATTTCTTATGAAAATTAGCCCCCTTAACAGATAACGCATTCGGCTGTATAGTTAAAAGCACCCCTTTTGTCGAAAATCAGCATTTTAGGACCCCTTACCACGGAACGTGCGTTCCACGTTCTGCATGAAAAAAAGACCCTTTTTTTAGGCATTTTCTCGGATGCGCACGTGTACACTAATATATCAGAGTGGCCCAAGGGAACCACCAAGAGCAGTTCTGACAAGCGTTCACGCTATGGATTTGACAGGGGAAGTCCTAATAATCAGGACTTTCCCCAATAATTGGGATTAACCCTAATGTTAACTGGGGGGGGGGGGTGTCAATTTGACCCACCCCTCGACGAATTTCGCGACCATGCCGCCGTGCAAAACTTTTTGACCGCGTCGCTCGCTGACTTTTTACTTTCAAGTCTTGCGCATCGTTTGAGATTATTTTCGTGAAAATCGGACATACTGTTACGACGCTGCACGACTTTTCGTACATGCATGTCACCCAAAAATTGCTTAAAAACATGATTTTGTGTACAAAACCAATGGAAATTGTGTTTTCAGCCATAAATCATAAATGTATGATTATTTTTGCTTTTACTGGTTGAAATGAAGTAATTTTATGCTATTTATTATTGCAAAAGTGTCCCAAACAAATTTCATCAAAAAAAAATAGAAAACAAATGGTCGAAAAACAAAGAAATACATAAGAAATTAATTCCAATTCGGCAATTTTTGTGTAGATAATTGTAAGAAATGTCAGAATGAATATTTTCACCAAAAATTAGTATTCTACTGGCTATTATAAGTGAGTTATAGGCAAAACCATAATTGTATACACTTATTTGCATAATTAATTGCTTAAAAAATAGAAAAAATATTTTTTTTGAAAATTTTACTATACAGTCTTGCAGTTTTCATCCGGCTCTATGGGCATGCAAATCTTCGCGGCGATCGCGCGATCGGCGGCCGAGATCTGAAGGGGAGGGGTCAAATTGACCCCCCCCCCCCAGTAAAAACCTGGTCTGAAATAGCCCAGTTAAAATAGGGTTAAGTCTGAATGTGGTGATAGATAAATTCTTTGATTTTGAATGTTTGATGAGGATGTAGTTTTGTGAGTTAAGTACAATGAACCACATTAATAGGTTCCAGATGCAATTTGATATTCAGTTTAGTGAGAGAATATTAAATATATGTTCCACTTTTGGTTAAGATCCTCTCTTCCAGAATGGTACATTTTGAGCTAAAAATTTGATTGTAACTATTTTTGTTGTTGTAAATAATGTTGTATCCCTAATGGTCGATACATTAAAATGTTAAATATTTAGCCAGGGAAGGTAACATTTCTTTTTTTCTCCTTGCATCCTAAATAAATAAAAATATTAATAATGCATCAGCTGTTCTAATGAGCCTGCATATTACATCAACATATTTTATCAACATATATATTACACATAAGTGTTCCAACCTTTGTGTACAAAATTTTCTTTTAGAAAAACATGCAAAATAATGATAAATGTATTTCTCTATATATATCTGATTGCAGTGCAAACAACATATTTAAGTACTAATCTTGTGTAAGTTTATTTCAAGAGAGAGTTGTTATTCTGAAGTACATTTTATCAACGTGAAGTATTATAGATACATTGTATGTAGCCTAATTCACATTTATATCTATCTGGACTAAAACAAATCATGCACAGCAGCAAAGAATTTTGATTTATCCATTCTAGACACTTAAACAAACTTAGTCCATTTCTTTGTGATGTATTTATTCATTGTAAAAAAAGTGGACATTCAATTCAATTAAATTCAATTGCCAGAACCACTGATAAGAAAAAAAAATACAAGACTTGGGCAATGTCTTGAATACATTGAGTGTGAATCTTTGGATAATTGCATTATTTTGCCTTTGAATTTCATGATGTCATCATTTCCAAATAGTGTTTAATATCCTGCTTTTCTATGATGAAACCTAACTGAAGTTGTGAGACTGTAACTGAATACTGTTCGATATCTTTTTTGTTTTTGTTAGTCAACTACTAGTTTAGTTAGCACCACAAGAGTTTGACTAATATTTTAGCTTTTTATGAGATAACCCGTTGAAGACTTGACACAAGATATCTCGCCTCACAGTCTACGGGAAATGTGTGTTAAAGGTTGATTTCAGGATTTGCAAGTCCATCACTGCTCTTTATTATCAATACCAAACGTCATGAATTTGCTGTATTGTGAGAAAAACTAATAACAATATGCTTTGTACTTTCTGTGAGTTTAAAGGTTAGTGGCATGATTGGGAACACTTGAAAATGCCTCAAGAACCAAATGAGTTGAAATATATACCAACTATACACCAGCTGGAGTGGATCTCCCAGCTGGAAGCATTTGTCTCTAATTTGTTTACTTAAGGAGAATTAAGCATGAACATTAATTCTATTGGGGCACGATAAAAATAGGACCTATAGAGAGCCACATAGCAGGTTTGCCTGCCAAGAGGGATATTGACATTAGTTATTTTAGAATGAGTCAAAGTTTGACCACAAGATTTTCACAGGAGAATCCTTGCATAGTTTACTTGATTCTAGAGTAGTTTCAGCCCAAGTTGAGGACTTTACCCAATCATGTCATTTACCTTTAAATTTTGTGCAAATTGCAGAACACGGTTATGGGTATGTTGGCACGGCCAGCACCAGCCCTGCAGTACAGTGGTTGGCTACGTACACTAATATGCATGGTCAAGTGGCCAACGGTCGATCGGACAAATTTGGAACTAATAGAACGGCCCATGCACGTGCATGTCACTGTGCAAATTTTGAAGTTTACATGTCCAGATTTTCAGCCAAAACTATGTATTGTACCCAAAGGTTCTATGACAGGTGTTTATTTACACTAATCTTCACATTGTGAATGATTTGAGCTGATTTCATTCGTTTCGACGTTTTTTGGTATGCAAATCCTGAACTCTATCTTAAAGGCAGTGGATCTCATTTGCATACATCCCCACAAGCCAGGAAAAGATAACCCATGCCCTTAGGCTATTGATGAAGGGCATGCCTGTGAAATCTGGGGGTCAGTGATTGCCTAGAATTTGAAAAATGCAAAAGAAAAACAATAGCCGTTTAGTGTACGTTCTACGGTAGGAATTTTTTTCTCGCGAGAAAAAAAATTCAAATCTGAGTCTACGGTCACTATAATTCCACTAAAACTGAGTTTCTAGCTCCTATATTTTGCTAAAGGTTCCCAGAGGGCATTTTCTTCTAAATGCCATTGTATTTACACAATGATAATTTTTAGGCATGCAAAAGAGATCCCCTGCCTTTAAATTCATCACATTCATTCTTTGAAATTGCTAATCCCATTAACAACGGGCTGGTCTGTTGCCACTGACTTGTGCATGTTTGTGCAGATTTGTGAAAATAACCAGCCAGCGGATGTGCAGCCATGCACAGAAAACCCTCAAGGAGGTAACCCAGCACTAAACTGAAGTGTGATCATGACAGACACTGAACTACAACATGTCTCATAAAAAAAATCGTGCAAGTGAAAAGTACCCTCTTTGGCAATTAGAAAATACTCTTGTGGCATGACGCTAACATCAATGTCAAGAGCATAGTCGTAGCTTTCAAATACCGTTAGTTCTGTTCAATTTGCTTGTTTACATCTGTAAGCATCATGTCACAGCAGTATATGTCGAATTGCCAAAGAGGGCGCTTTTCACTTGCGCATATTTTTATGAGACACCCTGTAGAGTAGACCTGCATAAAACAGAAGACATTACAGTCTCCCTAGTGGATACTACAGATCAGGAAGTTTGGGGGAAAGGCATAAAGCAAAAATTAACCTGTTATGGGAACCAGATGTGCCCTATGTCAACTCTAAGGGATTTTTAGAAACTCGGAGGCAACAGGGTAAACACCCAACCCCACAACTTGGAAAATATGAACCTGCAATGTTGATGCCTCTGCATTTGCTGCCTCTGATGTTTCTAGAATAGTATTGGAACCATTGTTGACCTTTGACATTTATGGTAGCCCTGTCATAACACATTACAAAGCAGCTATTGAGCGAGTGGTTCATGCTAACAATATATTTATAGACCAATTCAACTTCTGCTGTCAAAACTTGACGTGGAAAGGTAGCTTAGCTGGGGACTCGTATACTTCATGCTTCGTTTCTGGTCCGAGACCATTCTAAAACTGGTCTCGTGGTCTCAAACTGGTCTTGGGCCATCTCTTGAGGTGGTCTGGCTATAGCACCTTACAAACAAATGCAATCCATATTTTGATCAGCTGTTCGGGTTGCACTGTAAGTGAATTGTTCCAATAACACCTTTGTTTGTTGACTTAACCAGGGCAACAAACTCACGGCGTGTTCACCTTAGTAATATCCGTCTTTCAGTCCATCACTACATCGTTTCAGTCCCTGCTATAACTTTGTATCTTCGAAGACAGGGGCCTCCTCTTTCCCATTTTCATCTGACCGTCGTCGGACCATCTCATGCTCTCTTGCCTTTTGCAACAACATTTTGTAGGCTATTTCAAACGCCTGTCCCAGTGTTAAGATTATTTCTGTAGCAAGTTCCTGAATGAAAAGAGAGAGACAGAGAGAAAGAGAAAAACACAACTGAATAGTAGGAGTAGAAAAAAAAAACAATAATGCACACCCTTTGCAACAACATAATTTCTGTAGCAAGTTCCTGGATTTTAAAAACAGAAACCACCTTTTTTTAAATTATCATGTTGAAGATGATTTGATTTTGCTTTAAAGGTAAATGACATGATTGGGGGTAGTCCTCAAATTGGGCTGAAACTACTCTAGAATCAAGTAAACTATGGAAGGGTTCTCCTGTGAAAATCTTGTAGTCAAACGCTGACTCATTCTAAAATTACTAATGTCAATATACCTCGTGGCAGGCAAACCTGCTGTGTGGCTCTCTATGGGAGCTATTTTTATCGTGCCCCGATAAAATTAAAATACTGCTATGCTCATGTTTGATTCTTAAGTAAACAAATTATACATAAATTGTTCCAGCTGGGAGATCCACTCCAGCTGGTTTATAGTTGGTATATATTTCAACTCATTTGGTTCTTGAGGCATTTTCAAGTGTTCCCAATAATGTCACTCACCTTTAACATACATTTCCTATATAACTTGAGACAATATATCTTGTGTTGAGTCTTCAGTGGGTTCAAAGGTGTGAATAAAATGAAATGAAATGAGGATCCACACTTACCACTGTTTTTACCGTAAACACATGACAGTACAACTTCTCATACTGGTTGTCTTTCGTGATGTAAGCGAACGTTTTCAGATCCTCCGAGTCCTGCGCCACGCACGAGATGTTGCAGATTTCGTGCTCCGTGATGACCAGCTTGGATTTGGAATCGATGAACTTGACTCCGGCGTAGTTAATGGATAACGTGATACCAGGCATCTTCTGAAGGTGGAGGGCTGAACGTCTTAGTCTCGTGCAAGCCTCTCTCGTTGACTCTGTCCCATGAAGTTCCTTGATGATGGACGACCCCAGGTACTGTGTGCAATAAATTGATTTCAATGCATTACTAGAGATGTCCTGTTCGTATTCTACACCAACCCGCCTCCCCAAATTAAAAATCTCTCCCACATAGACAGCAAATATAATTACCACCAATGAAGTGCTGTTCTCTAATGTCCATACATGTATAATGAAAGCTCACTATGTACTAATGCCTTCCAAAATTGTGTCAGTCTTGCTACATTCGTTTTGACTTCTGTGTGCACATCCACTTACAGTAATGCTTTTTAAAAAACACAGAACACATTGCACAATGTATCACTTCCATTCAATAATACAATTATTTTAATCATGTTCCTCTGAAAAATGTTAAGTACAAAATGAAAGTCCTCATTTTTGGGTAATTGGATAGCTTCTAATAACGATTACTGATTAATGTACATCCTGTACAACCATGTTCAATTTTTCATAAACCTTCGTTGTACAATTTCTGTAGTACCCTACTTGATACTGCAAATTTTAAACTAGCAAAATAAAACCGACAGAACACCACTGCTGCTAACTTTCTTTCATCAAACTTGGACCGGATAAAACAGTATGTCAGTTACACATTCTGAAGAGATATCCCATTAAAAAATAAGAATTATAAATATCATATTATTGAAAGTACATACACTGACCTAGCAACTAGCTGTCTTTGAGCTATATGTAAAATATTAAAGAGCTATATACATACCAAATGTCTCAACAAAAAAATGCAAAACTTTCATGTGCATTGTTTGCAGAATGTCTTTTATATCATATGAAACTAAAACAAATCTCACAATATTTTATGCTTCGGCGAGCACTTACTACTTTCCAAAGTTTGTGAAAAACAGGATGTGCAGAAATGGGTTTTCAAGTTTGGATGCAGTTTGAAGTCCCCCCAGTTTTGAAATGGTTGTTGACTTGATGAAGGGGTATGGCAAACTCACGGTAATTGTCTTTCCAAATACATGTACCAATCCTTTACTTTTATCTTTGATATCTAAATTCTCACCTGGCTCCACACAAAATCAAAGAGAGCTTAATTTTTTTTGGTTACACTGAACAGCCAATTTCTCTGCAATATAATTTTCATATCCTTTACAAATATGGCCAGGCCCAAGCATTAATTATTTTCAGATTTCTTGCTATCATATGATAGAAGAGACCTTCAGCCATCCATACATGAAAATTTCCCTGAAAATCGTTTTCCTCTTTTGAGAAACTTCTCATAACTTTCAACTTTTTTTTAGACACTCAGTACTTACAGATGACGTGTAGTTACAGCAGCCTTTGATCAGTGCATCAGGTGGGTGCATCCATTGGTGTGCAGGGGGGTCACCTGCTTTCTGAGGGGCTTCAGCCTTACTGTCCTGTCCCGCCGTTACATCATTCATCCCTTTTTCCTTACTTGAATTTGTATTTGCACAGTCCCCGTTTTGTAGAGCGTATTGCTCCGTCGTCTCTAAAAGAGTTCTAAGTTCATCCTCCTCGGAAGGAGGGACAGTTTTTTCTTCCGGTATGGATGTTGACCCCCTGGTAGGAGAGGTCACCTCCTTGGAATAGTCCTTGAATAGGTCAATATCAAGTGATGATGATTGGCTGGTGTGTCTGGCCATCTTTTCTTTCTCCTCCGGTCCGACGAGTGTTTCGATTTGCAACTCCTGCGGATAAAACATGTAACTGAAAATTGTCAATTATTTTCTCACAATATTGTCAAAACTGATTAAAATAATATTTTGAAAAAATTACTGTACTTCACACTTACCAAATCCTTCCATTCAGCCAAGTTTCATTGTGTAACATGTCATTTATCTTTTGAGTCCCTATCAGTTGTTTTACAGGATGAATTTGTTACATGAGGCCCAGTTTATCTGGCAAATTTTTCAAACTCCTGCAAAAACAGGGTCAAGTTAATTTCAAGAAAAATCACACTTCTCAATCACTTCTAGTCTACAAATTCAGACAGCGTAGAGATAAATGTATGCAATTTCAGAAAATCCCTAAACCCCCAAATCAACTTTTCCAACCCAACTCAAATATTTCATCGATTTATGGAAAAAAACACCATTGCGGCTCATTGTTCTATTTGTGGCAACACGTCACAAATATAATTTATAATATAATAGCATTAGAAAATACATTTCAATAGTAATGACAGAACTGACAAACACCACAAAAATAATTTGAACACTGTCAATGACAACAAATGAGGAGAAACAACCAAAAATTATGTCAATGAAGGGGTGTGATTATCTTGAAAAGATTTCTTGGTGTCCAAATAGTTTTGGTGGTTAGTTAGTACAGGTATATGTATATGTTTCTGTAAGCAGCAGTTAAGTACTATGTAGTAATAGAAGCAGATCAGCAGAATAATTATGAAACAGTAATATGAACATTAATTGTGTAGTAGGGCACAGTTTCAGCTACTAGTAGTTCAGTGGTAAAAGTTGTAATAAAGGCTGGTAAAGTATGGACAGTAGTTGCAGCAATTGTAGCACTTTCCTGTAAGTAGTACAATACTGAGTGCAGTCGCAGTAGTAATAGCAACAGTAGTAGAAGTAGCTGTAGTACATGTATGTAGTAATAGTAGTACTAGTAGTAAGGGTAGCAGTGTAGTAGTACAGTTGTAGTAGGAGAAGTAGTAGTAGGAGAAGTAGTAGGAGTAGTGGTAGTAGGAGTAGTAGTAACAGTAGTAGTAGCAGTAGTAGTGTTGCTGCTGCTACTACTACTACTACTACTACTACTACTACTACTACTACTACTACTACTACAGTGAAACCTATCTACAGTGGTCACCCTTGGAAAATCAAAATTGTGGATTTTATAGACAGGTGGCTCCTATACACAGAATTTAAAACATATGAATAATTTCCAAGAGAACCATTTCAGTGGCCACTGAGACAGGTTTGACTGTAGTATTGATAGTGATTTGTAGTAATTGTATAGTATTTACTAGATAGCAAAAGTAGCTGCAACATCAGAAGCAACAGTCTCAATTGCAGCCAAAGACATACTTGTGATAAAACATATAATACAAATAATACTTCTAAAAATGATAATGATAATGGATAGAATGACAAGTTTGGGGGAAACATTCAGAACATTATCACTCCTATTAACCCGTTGCCTCCGAGATTCTGGAAATCCCATAGAGTTAAACACGGGCCACATCTGGTTCCCGTAGCCAAGGGGTTAATGTTTCATTTGTTCAAGAGGTATGCCCAGGCAGCCCGATACAATCTCAGACGAGGTACGAATGATGCCCCAGTTTACCAAGAAGATAATTAATATTATTTTCATACTTCATTCCAAATTTAAATGTCACTGAATTGACTTAAAATTATACTTTTCTTGAAATGAAACACTGGACCTAATAAATGCATACCATGGATTTGTGTTGGCTGTATTTGATTTTTTTGAAAGATCTTTATTGGAAGATTATGCGCATAATTTACAACAAAAGCAGGCCTTGACAAAAATTCATTTTATTTCCTGCCAAGTCGGGCATTTGAATTTTAGATCCAAGTGCCCGACAGTAAAATCCAAATGCCGGATCTAGATACAAGTTGTTTTTGTCATTGATCATTGCAAAAAAGGGCACTGCCCGATGGAGCAGGTTCTTTTTTTTCTGAGTGCCCAACCATGATTTTCAGGTGCCCCGAGCACTCGGGACACCTGGGTTTGTCGAGCCCTGCAAAAGTGATGAAGAAGGAAGTATTCATCCTCTAGTCTTTATTGATTTGACTTTTTTAAGATGAGTCAGATTCCTCTTAATAATAATGGCAAAATGTTAATGAGTTAATCCATGAAACTAGAACCTAAACTTCTCTATCAACTCTACCATCTACACATAAGCAAGCACTGAAATTTTAGTTGGCCATCACCACAGTAAGCATTTGGTTAGTTTTCTCTTTTTAACGGCCATCCAAAACCTGACTTTTGAAAAGTTGCTTGCCTGACTCGGAGTCTCTACGTCGTGGGTAGCCCCAGGGGGGTCAGGGCAGGACAGCCTTACCAAGTCACTGCTGTCGGGGATCTCCAGCGACTGTGGCCGACCGATGTCCATGTCTACCGTACTGCTGTGCCTGCTTCGATGCCGATCGCCCAGCGACGCGAGGATCCTCTTCCGATGTCCCAGCATGGGGATTTCTAGCACCTTAGGGAGAAAGGATTGTTTGGGGGACATAATTATACTTTTTATACATGTATGTATTCTTCTTTAAATTCATATATCTACAGTGTACATTGATCTTTTCATTTCCCGAATTGCCAATTGTCAGTAAATCCATTAGTGTGAAACCCCCGTAGGCCAGTAAGTGAGAGGTCCAAATGCGTGAGATCAAAAGAAATGTATGGAAACTCAAACAAAATTTTTGCATGAAAAAGGTCCAAAATGCGGGAGTCTCAAGCTCAATGCGTGGGAGTTGGCAGCCCTGCATTTCAAATGTATGACTTTCATTTTGGGGAGTGGAAAGGGGGCATTATGCAGCTCCATCACATTAAACAACAAGTAAATTGTCAAAAAGGGTACACAGATTTATGGCCTTACAAGTCATATTTTACAAATATCTCATCTGACATGTATAACATGAATTTAAGAAGAGAATGCAGAATCATATAGCATTGAGAAGATGATCGTCTTACACAGAAGCTGACCATCCACTTGAAAGAAATAACTAACAAGAATTAGATGAACTTACATTTTCCAGTTCAAACTCCCACAATTCCAGAGCTCTGTCCATCGTTGAGATGTTGTTTTCCAGGAAGTTAGGGGTGTAGTCACTGAGCAGTAGACTCCGCAGCCAGTCTGAAACTGAGGCCGGTTTGGGAGTGAATTCTTTACCCATCCCTACGGAGAGAAAAAATGAAGAAACAGAGTTGATAGTGATGAGTGTGACGTTTTGGGCATACCCATGCAACTTTTCCACAGACAACTACTTTCCTGACAAGCTGTCTGTTAGTTTTCCAAGTAAATGTCCTCACTGGATCGTCACGGGCACGGCGGGGTGCCGTGGCGGGGGTGTGACCTCTGAACTCTCACATCCGTGTACTTCCTCGTCGTGGATCGATACTCATTGCCTAGTCAGTCGCCCGTCCAAGTAATCATCTGTCCTGTTTCTAACGATGCTTTGAGCCTTCCTTGGAGCTCAGAAATGGACAGATTTTTTTTCTTCTGGGATGGGTTTACGCCCCCTCCCCCTCTCCTTGTTGAAATACGATATCTCGAGAAATATACATTGACTGGAATATATACAGGGTGGCCCAGAAAGAATGCTACACATAAGATCATTAATTTCTTCAACATCACGAACAAAATTCCATTAATTGTTATTTCATTTGTTAGAATATTCTTTTTCCAACAAAATGATACCACAATGATTGATTTTGAGTAAGGCGTTTGGATCGTAGGGCCATTTTTCTGAGGCAATGTAATTTCCGAAATTTGTTTCTTTTTCAACTCCAGCGAACCTGGGAACACCAAAATATTCTCACGAACAATGTGCCATACAATATGCGGGGAGACAGACGACTGGAATGCCTCACTTTGATACGGAAGACAATGGTAAGGTATGGCTTACATTGTCATTGCACCTGGATAGTGCAGCTCATTCTATGGCAAGTCGATACGCGAGAATATTTCAGTGTTCTTATGATAACTGGAGTTGAAAAAATAGCAAATTTAGGAAATCACATTGCCTCAGAAAAATAGCCCTAGAATCCAAACGCCTTAATCAAAATCAATGATCATGGTATCATTTTGTTGGAAAAAGAATGTTCTAACCCATGAAATAATCACCAATAACATTTTGTAGATGATGTTGAAGAAATTAACGATTGCATGTGTAGCATTCTTTTTGGGCCACGCTGTATATTGGCTGGAAGGATTTATATTGCAGTTGTTTACGTGAGGACAAACAAGCATGAATATACTGGTACTGAATTGAAGCACGATTCAGATAGAAAATGTACCCATACAAAGATGCACAACCATCTTTTCTGTCTCAGTGAATACTGACAGTGATTGTTTGAAAAAAAAGAAGAGAAAAACATGTAGCCGAAATATTTTCATGGCAGAATCCTTGAAAAGTGCCTTTTGTTGTTTTAAATGAGGACTGCTGCTAGTCATGCTATCTCCCTTCAGTGTATCAAATTTTGTTTGCTACTTTGTATTACAATAATGCTCTCAATCCCAAAGTGCAACACACAAAAAAAAAAATGTCATCAAGGCAAAATCTGACAAATGCAAATAACTACACCCAAATCATTAAATACAAAACATGAATCTCAATGGTTGGGACAAAGAAATATTACCGATTGGTTTCATAATGGGCAAACATTTCGTTGATTCCAGGATCATTTTACGGTGGATTTCTTCGACGATGCCGATGTCCATGAGGTCCTGGTCCTCTATGATGTCACCACCCTAGAATATTCAAAGGAAAACAAGAACAAGAATTTAACGCTCTTGGTACCAATGCAATAAAACTCCATGGAGTTTGCATGTGGACATTCAATGTGAGGTACTGAAATGGGGCAACTTGGATAACTCTTATCCTATGAAACTCACCCATGTAAAACAAATGGACATCCAGAAAATACATTACAATAAGAAAGAGAACAGAGTGAATGTTTGAGCAATTTTGGCTTAACCATTAAATAAGAGTTATGAATGTTCAAAGTCTATTTAATCCTTATTATGGAGGATTCTTAACTTGGCAACTCTGCCACTTTTTGTGATGGGAGTGTGGAGAACTCCTCATTGATTTTGTATTCAAATTTTCACCTTTTCACCATCAAATGTTTCATCAAAAATCTATATTTCTCTTGCTCGTTGTTTTAGGGTGTACAGCAAAAATGATTCTGCATGCTTTTCTGAAAGAATTGTGGCACCTTCCCACTTCACATCTCAGAAAAATGAAATTTGTGACTAAAATACAAAATTATAATGTAAAACTTACCTCCCTGTAATGAACCCACTACATTTCATCACAAGAAGGCTGCAAACCTGGGCCCTATTGCATAATTTTTTTACTAGTCATTTTAACCAGAATTTTCATCCAGTGGTAAAATAAATGGTGTAATTACATTTACTCCAGTTTTATTTTAACAGAGATATTTGTGACCTCTCACCATGATACCCTGATAAAGTCATACACCTTATGACACATAAACACAGAAAAATACCATGTGAGAAAAACATAAAATATTCTAACTTTTGCAACATGTGAAGGTCACAAACTTGTGATATTTCATGACATTTACTTCACTTTCATTCTTTATAGCTTAACTATGATATTTGGCACTTTACCTTACCTTTAGATTGTGCGACTTTATCAGGGTATGGTGGTGGCGGGTCACATTTGTATGGCAAAGGTTTCAGGCAATAGGTAACCACCTGTATACTCCCATTTCCACCCTATTGGCATTTTTTTTCATATTTGCTTTATATGCTACATGAATATCCTCAAAGAAATCAATTCACTTGAAACATAAACATACAAAAATACTATGGGAGAAAAACATAAAATATTCTAACTTTGCAACATGTAAAGGTCAATTCACTTGCAGAACTATCAAAAAATAATTTTGAGTGCTTACGATAAAATCCAAGTGATCAAATCCGTTGGCTATCAGCATGTTTTCATACTGGCCAAGGTTCAGACTATCTAACCACTCGCCAACACTCTGGGGCCGTACAGGACCTGAAAGACAAAACAACATGGACATATATTAGCATAAATTGTATATGAATAGCGTTATCACTTATATACATGTATAAAGAAATAATAAACTGAGTGACTGAATGAATATTTGTGTCTTTAATTGCTTTATAACAATAGTGGATTGTAGTCTGATGTACATGTTAATAGAAGCAAGCAGCAGTTCTGGTGTTACACAAATCTGTCTCATACTGCTAAATATCTTTCACATAATTTACATTTCTATTTAAGATGACTGAATGAGATCTTTTGATTTTGATTGTATTTTACATGATTTTAGTGTTGGAGGTCTCGAGACTGGTCTTTCTTGGTCTCGGTCTCAGTCTCGAACCCTATGGTCTTGGTCTTGGTCTTGGTCTCGAACCTTCTGGTCTCAGATTTTTTGGCCGAGACCAGCCCGAGACCAGCAACTAATATGATGATTTTACATAAAAATATTTATTTTTGCACATGGACAAACTGCAATTTTGCGGCATGTATACAGGGCGTTCAAACATGCAGAGTGCGTTCAAACCCCGGGTGGCCACTGTCATTACAAGGTGTACACCATGCGCATGACTGTATGGACTTTCAAAATGGACCTTAAACAAGTAATTGAAAGTTGATCTCTCAGAATACCCAAATCAAGTTTGAAAAGATACCCTTTTAAAGTAAACATTCTGTTAAAAGTATACCCTTTTTTTATTTTGGCGATTTGATACCCTTTTCACATCGTCCGACCGTGAAAACGACCCTTTTTACTCGTTTTTTCACACGAACATGGTGTAGACGTTGTAATGACACTGCCCCACCCCGGGGTTCAAACATAGTTTTAACACAGATCTTCTACACATATATAAGGACCGGAAATGGTGGGTTCTCTGACGCAATATATTCTGGTCGTTCCTCTTATAATTGAATATGGAGGTAGACATGGTAGAGAACAAAAGAAGAAGTATGGAATGAACATACAAACAGAGAAAAAAATGGAAGAAAAAGGAATAAAGGAAGATGGAAACAGAAAATCAGAGAGATTGGAAGAGTAGAAACTCAAACGAAAGAAAGAAAACATAATTGGAAATAATAAAAGAAAGAAGACTAAAAACAAAAGAAAAACAGGGAAAGAAGATTTACATCAAGATAGCAGGATAGGAAATTTTCAAACAGATGCTAAAGAAGGAAAAAAGACATCAAAAATGAAAGAAGAGAAACAATGAAGCAAAATAGAAAGAAGGAAGGAAAGAAAAATGAATTAAGAAGAGAAAGAAAGAGAAACAAACAACAAGAAAAGAGAAAAAGAAAAGAGAAAGAAAGGAAGAATGGAAATAAGGTAGAATGAAATAAAAATGAATTAAGAATATGAAAGAGTAAAGAATGAACAAAAGATAGACAAATAAAAGAAGTAAGAAAGGGAAAAGGCTAGAATGAAAGGAACAAAAAAGAAAAATGAAAGATTACAAATAGAAAGAAATTAAACAAGAAAAGAAAGAGAATGAATGAAAGGTAGACCAAAGTAAGACAAAGGACGAAAGAACATATTAAGGAAATAAGAATAACAGACATTAAGAATGAATGAAAAAGGGAACACAGATAGAAAGAAGGAAGGAAAAATGAACTTAATAAAAAAAAGAAGAGAAAGAAAGATGGAGACAGAAAAAATAAGCAAGAAGAGAGAAAACGAAAGGATGCAGTAAAGAAAAGGAGAATAGAAAGAAAGCCATGGGAAAGAAGCAGAAATAAAGAAAAAGCAATAAAGAATAAAAGAATAAAGAATCAACAAAAGATTAACAAATAAAAGAAGGAGGAAAGAGAAAATGGTAGAATGAAATCAAAAAAAAGACTGCATGAAAGAAAAACAAATAGAAAGGATAGAACAGACAAAAGAAACAAAAGGAATGAATGAAAAAAGTGAGAAAAAGGGAAGAAAGAAATGTACGAAATAACAAGAAAATCACGAATGAATGAAGAAAAACCATTAACGAATGAATGAAATAAGATTATTTAAGAACACTTTATTTTCTTTATCTGATCTGTACTTTAGTAGCTCAGGCAAATGTGCTCATGGGAAAAAGTATTCTTTTCAATTTAAAATTGTTTCTCAGTCGTTTGTGCAATTTGTACCTTTCATACTGACTTGTAGTCGTATAGGCCTATTTTGCGTTAAACTTTGGGAGGCGTTTTACATGTAAGTGACAAATGAAACAATGAAAATATAATTTTTATGTGAACTCGCAAGTTTTGAAAATCCTATAACAGACTGATTACAATGTGTAAGCAGTAGGCAGTTAATGCTGAGTAACAAAGTTGCATTATCCTCAAACCATGCACAAATTAGTGCCAATTGAAACGCTGGTCTTGGTCTTGGTCTTGGTCTCGGAAAATGCTGGTCTTGGTCTCGGACTTTTGGTCTTGGTCTCGGACCTCTTTTTCTTGGTCTTGATCTTGGTCTTGGGGTGTCCGGTCTTGGTCTTGGTCTTGGTCTCGGATGTCCTGGTCTTGACTACAACACTGTTACTAAGTTATATACTCAACTGCTAATCATTCTTTACATTTTCCCGTCAAATTTCACCATTTCTTCATCAAACTTTACGATCCACAACTCCCACATTCTGAACAATGTATTTTTATTTTCATTTCTTTAGCAGGGTCAAATCTGAGCAAAGACAATTTGGTTTTGCAAATTTATGAAAATCACATAATTTAAAGGGCAGCGACATGATTGGGCGAAATAAAAAACGCCTTTCGACTCAAACTGGTTGAAGACAATCCAAAGATACACCAGCTGGAGTGCATCTTCTGGCTGGAAGGATTTATCTTGAATTTGTTTACTTAACAAATCAAGCATGAACATAACATCACTTTATTTTTCTGAAGCCCCAAGAGAAATTAATCCCATAGAAAGCTACACAACAAATTTGTCTGTCACAAGGTATACTAATTGAAAGTTATTTTAAAATGAGTAAACTTTTGACTACAACATTTTGACAGTAGAATCCTTGCTTAGTTTACATGATTCTAGAATAGCTTTACCCTAAGTCGAGGACTACCCCCCAATCATGTCATTTACCTTTAAACAAAATAACCCAACACTTCCAATGGTTTATTCTTGAGCCATTCAGTGAAACAAATTATTCTTGTTAAAAATAGTTTCTCTCACTCAAGAGGATGTTTCTATCCTTAAGTAAATCAGAACAAGGAAGTTGTTGATAACTCAATGGCCCTACAAATATCACTGAATCCCATCTAGCATTGAACTCATAATACAGTAGGCTACTAAAATGTCTGTCCCCAGAGATTGGGTGTAGATGGAAATAGATCTATACAGCACACCACAAGATTACCTGTAGCTAGATGTTTGATTGGGTGAATTACCTTTTAATTAGATACACCCAAACTGAGACCTCTCAGTCGGCTGGGTCTTTAAAGGGAGTGTTCAACTGATCATGATTTGTACAAGTGAAGGAAATTAATGCAAAATATCAACAAAGTGCCTGTCCCTTTCTCATCAAAGCTTGCCCCTCTTGATTTCTATAATCTACACACATACCATCAAACATCTTTTCAAAGTCTTGCTGAAAATCTCGGATGTAGACTGACTCCCGCACGAGCCCTGCTCCAAAGGAGTTCATAATACTCTCAATCTATGAAATAAAAAGAGATAAATTTACATTTCATAAAATATACAATTATTTTGATGTCATTCAAATCCTTTTCATTGTGAACTGTTTATATTATTTATAAATTTATTTTTGTTTAAACTGTAGCTTTGTCAGAAAGAGAGCTAAAAATTAAGACTATTTTATGTGAGTCCTGTGTAACTGATATCCCATCATAATTGTTTTCCAGGTAGGCCTATATACATGTATATTTATTTTACATGAAAATATAAGTATTGCCAAAGGTATAAAGCAGAAATTACAACAACAAAAAATTGTCCAGACAATAGTATAACTGTTTGTCATAAAGGTCATAAGTATGTATAATGAGGTATTTAAAGTATACGTAATATCACAAAAAAACAAAACAAACAAAACAATGTAGAAGGCATATTAATCAAGCATCCTGGAGTTCAGATGTAGAGCAAATAAGGCGAAGTAAAAAAAAAATATGTTTCTCGTCCCCGCTCGCTCCAAATTTTCGAGCCGCGTCAATTTTTTCCATTATTATTTTTTTTTCAACAAACTTAGAAAAAAATGTTAAAAAAGAAGTGAAAATGCCGAATATCTTTTTAGGATCAGAAATTACATGTATTAGCACTAATATTAAGATCCATATTACGCCAAAAAGGATCGTCAGGAGTTCGTTTTTTGGGATCAGAAATGATTAGCGCTAATATTATGAAGTTTCGTATTACGCCAAAAAAGATCGTGGGGAGTTTGTTTTTTATGATCAGAAATTATTAGCACTAATATTAATTTCTGTAAATACGCTAAAAAGAAATTGTGGAGTTTGATTTTGAATGTCTTGTTTTAGAATAGAAAGGAGAAAAATCATGTAATCTACTACATGTATGTTGCTTGATATGACCAATGTTATCCCCTTTTCTTTTTGAAGTGTAGAATAGATACATGTAGTAGGCCTACGGCTTGTTTGGTACATGCCATTTATTTCCTTTTTGTCTTTTTTTAACAGTATTTGTGCTAGTAAAAACGTAAATGTTTACTTCTTGTGGACATTTACTACAATGCCTCCATTATTTTCATGATTCGTTTGATTGGGACTGTATGGAAATGATGAAAATTTCAGATGGCGGCCATCCTGAAAAATAGAAAATAAAAAATAAAAATAAAAAGTCCCTCTTTTTCATTTTTTTTGTCAAAGTCGGACTGAGAAACATGTATTTTTTTTTTTACTTGGTCCTAAACAAGGAGTGTGTAATCCCCGGGGGGGGGGGGGGGGGGGAGGCCAGTTCAATACCATTAATGTTGTAACACATGGCGTGACGCATAATCATTTCCAGACACCCCCTAAACAAGTTTTTCTCTGGGTGCAAAATAACCCCTTAAAACGAAGTTTTCGCGCTGCATCATTTGCCACGTTTTAGCCCTAAAACATACCCTAATACGTTTATCAGTCTTTCAAATATAAGCTTTGGGGAAAAAATACCGGCCTAAATGCATTTGAACAGTCTTTCAAAAACACCCTTTTTGTTGAAAATCGGTGTTTTTGATATCCCTTAATGCGTGCACGCTGCGGTCCCTCGTCTAAAAATGAAAAAACACCCCCTTAAAACGCGTTTTTTTGGTCACGCATGTGTACAACATTATGTTTGACTCGGCCCCCCCCCCCCCCGGGTGTGTAATTGTCAGTTTATAATGCATTTACCTGTTCCCATTCTGAAGTTTCGTCCAGCATCGTGGGGTCGTCCGTCTTGCCTGACCCTCCGCCGTCCGTCTGGTGAGTCCCGCCGTTCTCCCGCATCCCGGACAGCCGCCCAGAGAAGGTGTGAGCCCTCTCCATGCTAGGCTGCAGGAGGGACAGCCGGTCCTGCTGGGAGAGGGACATGCTACGGCTGCCCCGATTTGAGCCGTAGATCAGACCTGAGTGACAGAGAAAGGGGGGAAACAAAAGAAACAAGAAATACAATTTATCATATTGAGAATAATTGAATACTAGCAAAGTGGGGACATGCTACATGTATGGCATGGCTGCCCTGATTTGCGGTGTAGGTCAGACGCGAGTGACAGAGGGAGAAAAAAGAAAAATATTTAAGACATGTTATCTTGAGAACTACTGGGTATGGTAAAGTGGGGACATGCTACTGCTGAACAACAAAGAGAGAAGAAACAAAGGAAAAAGTGAAACTTATTGTCTTGAAAGCTACATGTTTGGTAAAGTGGGGACATGCTATGGCTGTCCCAATAGACCTGAATGAGAGAGAGAGAGAGAGAGAGAGAGAGAGAGGGACAGAAAAACATAAAAACTTGTTATCTTGAAAAAGTGGGGACATGCTTTGGCTTTCCAGATTCGAGCTGCAGATCAGACCTGAACAACAGACAGAGGGAAAAGAAAAACTTGTTATCTTAAAAACTATTGGATATGATACATGGAGAATACTACAGTTGCTCTGATTTCAGCCATAGATCAGAATTGAATGACATTGAATACAGTAAAGTGGAGATGTAATGGCTGCCTCGATTCAAGCTATGGATCAGACCTGAACGATACAAAGAGGGGAAGTGACATAAATCATACTGACAAGTAAAACAAATTATCTTGAGAATTATTGAATACAATAAAGTGAGGACATGCTTTGGCTGTAACAATCCATGTAAAGAACAAGTAAACAAATAAATTAATTAAATAAATAAAAATAAGTTGAAAAAAATGGATTTGGTAAATGTACATTTCGCATGTGCAAATATAATCATTTGCAAAAACCTTTCCTGAAAAAGAAAATATTCTCTAGATACACATATAATTGTACAGTATTGCAAACATACAAATAAAACATCTATACATATATCAATTGAATCCAAAAACAAATCATTGCAAACTTGCTCGAGAGACGTACATTGGAATACACTTTGCAGACAAAAATTCATCTTTGGCATGTTGCACTTTCAGCTCAAGCTATTCCAATAATATTCAACAGGTTGAAGAACTTCAGTCAAATGGTTAATCACCAATCCAAAAAAATGATTGACGCGTCACAACAGGCTTCGCCAGGGCATCAAGATTCTGCATTACCTCTCCGATGACATTCTTTTCAGTAAATGATTCACAGAGAATGTCACTCAACAAAGTATGTTACACATCCAGTCCAGAAACATAAGAGCTGTGTCTATTTCACACGTCATTCCACTCTAGTCATTCACCTGACTTCGTCATCAACATGAATGTACAAGACAACCGCGTACCGGTGATGACTACACT
>JZLH01S0627520.1:24180-36037 GCA_001188425.1 Eucidaris tribuloides | reverse complement strand
ACTCTATCAACGCATTCTGCGTACAGCCTGCAGGGGATCCCCCTTCACCCCCTTGCAGTTCAAATTTTAAAAATGAATATTCGGGCATTAGTCAGATATTCGGGCAAAAAAATTGCTCCCCTAGAATGAAGAGGTCCCATACGCCTATGTGTATTAATAAAGGTTTCTGAAAGGATATTGCACGACAATAAGACTGTTATTTTGAGTTAAAAATCTAACTGATCAGACCTGAACATATGTATACATATACTCCCACAACTCCCCCCCCCCTCCCCCGCTCGGTCGCTTCCCTCCCTCGCCGCGGATCTCACACTATTACATAAATGTGCCCAGGTCGAGATTTTGCCCCCTCAAAACTAAGTGTTCCGGCGCGCCTGCCTTTAAAGATTGTGTCAGGGATGTGCAAGTCCATTACTTTCCTTCATTATCAATACCAAACGGTAGTTTGGTACTTACAAATGGTGTGTTGAAAGTTAGAGATCCATACTTAATGAATTTGTTGTTTTATGAGAAAAACTAATAACGACATGTTACCAGAATGTTGTTCTTTCCGTGAGTTTCAATTTTGTTCAAACTGCGAATCGCGGTTATGTGTATCGTCGCAAGACCAGCGGAGCGTACTGATTGGTTAAACGGCTAACCTCCGCACGACCTTTGGCTAACGGCTGATCAAACAATTTTGGAACGGCACGTGCCCGTTTGACGTCGTGGATTTTTTTAAATCGCTTCTGTGTAATTTGATAACAGATGAAGTTAACCTTCCACATTTTCACCAAAACTCAATATTTTACCCCAAGTCTCTATGAGAGGTGTTTATTTATATTAATCTTCACATTGGATATGGCTTCACCTGATTTCATTCATTTAGGTGTTTTTTGACGTGCAAATGAATGACACAATCTTTAAGATCAATGTCACACGTTTAAAGGTGCAACCGTGCATCTTTAAAGTTATCAAAGTGCATAGTAGCACCCTTAAAGGAGCTCCCAGTGTGACATTGGTCTGCACTTTTATAGGTACGAAGCTGAACCCATTCTTTCTTATTGTGTGAAGCAGAGTTCGAGTGCAATGTTTTCTAATCACAACATTGTTAGATATAAAATATTATTATCATTCTACGTCGTTGTGTTACCGTTCGAATTATGTTTCTCCGTGTTTATTCTGCCATGTTTCAGTTATGCCGACAGCTTCACGTTTTGCTGCCTCATCGCCCTGCGTCAGCCGTCCCGCCCCGGTGACGCACTGGGCGGCTGCCTCGCTCCACGCGACCAGTTCTCATCCTGCGACGATCTCCTCAAAAATGTGGCTTTGCGTGTCTTCATCTGGATCCTGGGTCTCGGATCTCTTATCGGCAATGCTGTCGTCATCGGTCTGCGAATTGTCCGACGTTCCCAAGTAGAATCCAGTAACGTCCAAGCCCGTCTGATCTCCCACCTGGCTATATCCGATTTCCTCATGGGTTGCTACATGATGGTCATCGCGGGCGCCGACGCCTACTACCGTGGTGTTTACGCCCTCAACGCCGAAACGTGGCAAACTAGTTTCGTCTGCAAAACGGCGGGCTTCATGTCGGTCTTTTCCAGTGAGGTAAGAACATTGGAGGTAAGAAGAAAAATTTGGATGAATGTATTTATATACTGTATATACATATTTATTTATTTATTTATTTATTTATTTATTTATTTATTTATTTATTTATTTATTTATGTATGTATGTATGTATTTATGGGCAATTCCAAGAAAAAGATGTGTACGTCCGACCCTCTATATGTGGGACCTTCCGGAAATGATTTCTTTGATTTCTTGTTCTTAAAGGGTTATAATCCTCTTAAATTATCATTGCTTGAGCAGATTGTGGAAGTGAAGCATTAAAGAATGGAGAAAAATGGTGGGTCGGACGGACAAAAGTTAGAGTATTTTATGGAATTGCCCTTATTTATTTATTTACTTATGTCTATTCATTTCAGTTTTGTTTCATTGCAACTTGAAAGTTGGATATTAAAATTGAAACAATGTTTCCACTGGTTGAAAATCAAAATCAAGTGAAATGATTCCTGTTGATGTCTGTGTCTATGATAAGGTCTAAAAACGAAGCCCTGAAAAATTGCAGCTCAAAACGACCATTATGTGCTTTTAAAAAGTAAAAATTATTGAACAACCATCTCAGTTTACCCTCATAGACTGCTGTATTGCTTCTGTCCGCAGGCAATAATTCATGTGCCGATTTCTGTCTGTACCTATTGTACGAGTGACAGCATAACTGTCTGAACTTTTGTGTTGTGAGGTGATTTCATCAATTCGAATGCTGTCGGATATATCACATCGCAAAGATCAACTTTTTTACATGGGGTTTTTTACCATGATATACAGAGTGGCCAGAAGAATGCAACACCTGCGGTCGCTAATTTCTTCACTGTTATCCGTAAAATGTCATTTTTTTTTGGTTGGTTAACACTTTCTTCCAACAACCATAAAAATTAACTTTCAGTAAGGCGTTTGGATCCTAGGGCCATTTTTCTGAGGCATTGTCATTTCCGAAATTTGCTATTTATGTCAACTCCACTGATCCTCTGAACACTAAAATATTCTCGCGTTGCCGCGTGCCATAAAATGAGCCGGGTAGACAAATCGCAATTCCTCACATTGTCTTTATTTTTGTCAAAGCGATGGCATTCCTGGGGCTGGTCTGCATAGCTTTTATGATGGCACGTTGTACGAGACAATATTTTCGTGTTCCGAGGATCGGCAGAGTTGAAAAAGTGGCATATTAAGGAAAATGAGATTGCCTCAGAAAAATGACCCTAGGATCCTAGGATCCAAATATCCTGAAAATTAAGGACCATGGTGTCATTTTGTTGGAAACAGAATTTTCTAACCAATGAAACCAAAAACAAACGGCGTTTCGCCGATGATGTTGATGAAATCAGCGATCGTAGGTATTGCCTTCTTTCTGGTCCACCTTGACATAAGCGGATGGTCTTTGTTCTTTTCTAGGTGTCCGTGTTTATCGTTATGCTCATAAGCGTGGACCGTATCGTCTGTATCGTGTTCTACCATCATCGTGCCATACAACTCTCGGACAAAGCCTCCCGGCTCTGGCTGGCTGTTGTCTGGCTGTTGGCCCTGGTAATCGGCATGATTCCCGCCCTCCCGGTGGGCGGCTACTTCGGCGAATTCTACGGTAGATCTGGGGTATGCCTGGGCCTGCCACTAACCACAGATCGCCCGCCCGGTTGGGAATACTCCGTGTCCATCTTTCTGGGATTGAACTTCGTTTGTTTCCTTGTGACTGCCCTCTGTTACGTCATCATCTATGTTGCTGTGCATCGTTCATCTGCCAAGTTCACCAAAACAACAGGAAGTGCAAAACATGCGAGGTATGTACTTACCATAACATAATTTCCGCTATTTATATTTTATATTTATATATATATATATATATGTTTTTTTAGCCTATTCACTATTTTCATGCTACCTATATAAGTCACATGAAATCATGAAGCAAATTTCTGACACACTGGCCCTATTTTGGTAAAATTTTTAATTTTGCTGACGTCCCTGTATTATGCCTATGTAAGCTAAAAATAAGTCACACCGGTCGAACCACCTTGCAATCTGGGCATGCACACCCTGACGTACTAGTTCGACAATAGCGTCCTCTATTGCCAACCACCCTATAGTGAGAATTGATCAGCGAGAGTTGGGTGTTTGGAGGTCGCAAAAAAATTGGCATCTATGACAAATGACACAGTCTTTGTCATGAGCTATTGCAATTTTTGAATGAAGTGCATTTAAATTATTTTTGTGGGCTACTTGCATGGTTTCAAAACGTCACTCTTTGAAAGAGTAGACGTGTTGACTTTTTTATATTGTATTTCGTAATTTGTCCGGCAGAAGGGCCTTGCGTAACTGTTCTCAGCAGAAGGCCCTTAACCTTAACTGCATCTAATTTGAAAACCATTGGTTCTTTTCACATGAAATCAAAGTCGTTTGATATTTTAAAAGAGAATACACAGAACTGGTTGATTACTTGCAGAACAACATTATTTTGATATCACCTGCTTTTAAACCTTCTGTGAACAGGTGGTATGCCAAAAATGTCACTATAGTACTGAGAGAGTAGTTGAGAACAACAGAACACTTCGTTTTTGACAAATCTGTTACACAAATCCCCACTGCTGACAAAGTACTAACACATAAATCAATATGTGGGACTATGCCATTCATACTGCAGCAACTGAGTTGACTCCGTCGGGTATTCAAACTGCCAATCCCTCAACTTTTTATTGCATATGAAGTGAATTAGTCTCACATTATAATGCCAATGTAATTTACTCTCACCTGGAAACTAATGAAATGTGAAATTTTGATGAAAGATTTTCCATCATCAACCATGCAGTACTGTGTGTTCTCTTTAAATCCCTCTGTCAGTCTGTTATGTGCAAATATCAAATAAGGCAATATTCCTCAAATTAGAGAAAATCTACTGTTAAGGAACTTCTGCCGGGAACATATGCCCTGACCCGTCTGACGGACGAGCAACGATATATTGGAATCGGTAGTAAGATGACCCTTACTGGAGAAGACGTCGTCATATCTCGTGCGACTATCAGTCGCAGTGAACAAGAACAATTCATTAATTCGTGAATTAATTTGATAGAGAAGTCGATCGCTGCGACGTTTACTCTGACGCTGACGGTCCATTGTGAAGGTACTCCCACGGTGTACCTATTGTAACCCCCCCCCCCACACACACACACACAACACACAACATACATACATACACACACGCACACACACACACATACACATACACACACGCACACACACAAACATACATACATACATACACACACGCACACACACACACACACACACATACACATACACACACGCACACACACTCACACATACACATACAGACGCATACACAAAACACACATACACACGCACACACACACAGACACACACGCATATATACACACATACATACACACACATACATACACACACACACACACACACACACACACACACACACACATACACATACACACACACCTAGAACTTAGAACCCACAGGCATAGAAAGGAAGGAGACCCGAGACTGTGGAAATTATTCCCTTCAATTAATAAAAAAAAATTCAAAATAGTGTTATGGGTTCAGAAAATGATGTGTGGCATAATTATGAGTGCGTGTTTGTGTGCGTGTGTGTGTGTGTCTGTGTGTGTGTGTGTGTGTCTGTGCTTTTGTGACTGTCTCGGTGTGTTTGTATATTAATCGATGACATGCTTGCAACTGATGACACAGAAAGCGCACAGCAGATTACTCATGCAACCATGATTTAATGAATTCCAAAACAATCCACAATCCCCACAAAAAGTACTTAACAAAATTAATGTATTGAAATGTAAATTCAAATACAAAGATTTCACTTGATTATGATTATGCTAGGCTATGCTATCTTGATATTCGTCAACATGCCTCCCAAAAACATTCCTCTCGGAATTGGTTTTCCCAAAATCGAGATCTAGTGTCCACTTAGAGTCCACATAAATATAAAAAAAAACCATTAAAAAGTCATTACTCTCCAATACAACGCTTTCAAATATTTACGGTATTTCACAACACAAATGATTTGTTCCACTTAAAGTTTCATCACATCACATGGAACGGCATTGCCCTCAGTATTGCATCTTCATTCAGTATTGCACCTTCCCTTTCAACTGTGTTGTGGTTATTGTCGTCAACCATCTGAAGAGAAGGGAGTAGCATTAATTATGCTAGGTTCACACTGCCGATCTGCCAACTCGATCAGGCCCGATCAAGCCAATGTTTGGCCTTTTTGGTCCACTTCGGCCGGTAATCAGGCTCAATCTACCATGATCGGCGTCCGTCTGCCTTGATCGACATCGTTCTGGTTACCTACTCGAATATTTTTAACATGCCAAAAACATTCGAGTGGGGAGCCAGAGCGTTGTCGATCACTCCGATCAAGGTAGATTGACCCCGATTACCTTGCCGAGCGAGACCGACCAGGCCCAACATTGGCCTGATCGGGCATGATCGAGTTGACAGATTGGCAGTGTGAACCAGGGCGTGTTCACAGTAGCCAAGACGTCGGTCAATGTGGGTACAATCCGGATCAATCCAAATCGACCCGGGTTCATATTTCCGTTCACACTAGGCCAGACGAACATTCGACCCGCATTAATCCACATCGGCAAATTGGCATATCTGACCTACTTTTCCCCTACGGAAGGTCATTTTCCCCGTAGGTAGGCCTATCCCCAACAACCTACGGTTGGCAAAAATTCACTACGGTAGGGGGTTTGCCCTACGAGTACTGCCTTGATCCGGGTCGAAAAGGTAATTTCTGTTCAGCCCTAGGGGTCGATGCGGGTTGATCCGGGTCGAACCCTGCTGTTTTCCAGGAGTCAAATTTTCGATCCGGATCTAGCCTTTTGACATGGCCTTCTTGCTGTTTTGGGCGAGTGAGGCGAACCAACCGAGCGCGCACCGCGAGGGCCTTTTGAGATCTGCTTGGCATCCGGAAAGTAATTATTATTCATGACCACAGGAACGACCAATCTCTGTTCGAATGAACCAATGAAATTGCGCGCTACGATCCCTGTCTTGGCCTTGTCAACTATTCGGTGGGTTGAAAGAAATTCCTTCAGTGTTGGTTACTACAATGCATGTACCATCAAACACCAAATTATTACACGTTCATTGTTTGAACAGAGTATTTGAAGCATTTTTCTTTAAATTTTGTTTCGTATGGTCCAATTTGGCGTGCAAAAATCTGCGTTTGTGAATCATTTTGCCTAATGAAATAGTGAACGCTTCCAGATCGTTTCGTGTTAGTCTGTACGAACATGGTCCTAGTATGATTGCATATTCAACGTAGGATCAAGCAGACAGACGCGCTGATTGGTTGATTTTTTTTTGCTACCCAAAATAGGGTAGCAAAATTCGGTAATTCAAAGGTCTAACATAAGAATTGGAATCAGATCTCAAAAGGCCCTCGTGCTGCGCGCTCGGCTGGGCTCGCTTCGCTCGCCCGTTATCAGCGATAGGGCCTTGTCAAAAGGCTAATCCGGATCGGGGTTTTTTCAGCCCATTTTTCTGTTCACACCTGACGTTCGATCCGGATCGACCCGGGTTGAACCCGGGACGTGGGGCAAACTAGCTCTACTGTGAACACGCCCTGAGATTCCAAAACTGAAAATTCCATTTGTCGAAAATCAGTCAGGAATGACTGTACAGCCACATCTTTATATCAGCTACCTTCTATTATGACCGTTAATTTGAAATTAATTTATGGGTATATTCGCTGTGTTTAACCCACCAGTAGAAGCAACCAATTTATAAATGCCACATTTTCAGATTTCCCTGGGTAGTCACTATTCATGTAGACAGGTCTCAGGTTACGTTTTTGACCTTCACGTTGGTTACAAAACAACAACAGCAAGAACACAGTTGAATATGAAAGTGATGTGCTTAATGCAGTATAGTGTGTATCATAGTTTGAACTTCGTGTAACACACTGGGAATGCAGACCTCCCAACCATTCTGACTTTGAAAGAAAAAATCTGAATCTTTAACATTCTCAGCTCTTGTTTTGATAGGATTTTCCTATTTTTCTTGAAAATTTTACTACACACTCCTATAGAAAATTACCCTTCTTTCTATTTTTGAGGAAAATCATCCCCTTTTTTCAGTCAGAATAGTTGAGAGGTCTGGGAATGGACTAAGAAGGTTTCATAAGAAGGTTACAATGAGTGAAGCAAGAGCAATGAAATGTGAGAGGACCAACAACATGAGATGTGTTTTCGTTATATGTACTCGACACAGTAGGGCTTAATTTTGGACATTATTGTAAAGTTCCGATATGAGCATTTATAGGAGACACACTGCACGCCACCCAAATCTGAAATTTACTGAATTAAAAAGGAGACATACATCAAAAAGTGATGACGAATATTTAAATCAAATTACGTGTATACGATTACTCCAGTAATGGAATGGAAGCACCCCCGTCGTGAAAAAAAAATCACATTCGAGAAAAAAATAACTATAACCTTAAAATCCTCCGGCTTGGAGCCTTTTCCGACTTAGCACAATTTTAGGTTTTATTCAGCACCATTCAAAAGAAGTTTATATAATAGCTCCATTGTTCGGCCATATGGTAATGATAGAGATTTTGTTCGTAATAATGTTTCCAATTAGACCATGAAGCAGTTTCACTATTTTGACAACTTGGAGACCTCTTACAAGCATCGGTTGACAATGTTTCCACTTGAAAACAAAAAAGTGAGCTACGCAGTTATCAAAAATGTAAGAGCTTCTAATAATGTCTGAAAGTGCAGCCTGTAACAAGCATTTTTCAAGAAGATCTTTTAAGAACAGTTCTCCCTTAGACTGCTTTATTACAATAAACATTATTGTTTATTTTATATGTAATATTCATTGATATATTATTGGGGGGGGGGGGGGTGGTAGTTATCCATTTAATTAATGTAGCCCGGGCATCCTTGTCTGACCTTTTTCTTATTGAACCTCCAAAATATTGACCAATGTCTTTAAAGGAAGCTGTTGCCGGCAACTAACAGGAATAAGGTAAGCAAAAATGACATTGTGAGTATCATGAGAATTGTGGTACAAGGTGATAAAGACAGCCTAAAGAAGGGGTACTTTGTGATACTTACCATCGGCAGTGCACTATCAATTTGTAAATTTCTGTCAATATCAAGTCTTTGCTGAATTTTCCATACATAAATCTTCTCCGAAACAGCTACAGAGGAGGAGCTTATCCATTCAAAAAGTGCATACTTACAACGGCGCGATTAGCACACGTCGAGCGGCTTGCATCGGTCACGTAGGGTCAGATCAAGGCCAGCGCACGTACCATTTGATTGGTTGGCAAGAAACTCAAAATCTTTCTTATACTAGTTAGTGGCTACATCTTCCTTTAAGAACCTGTTCCCGTGAGAGTGTAAACCCTATAGAATACAGGGTTTGCAAGAGGTTCTCTCGACACAGCATCACTAATTGTGGTGCTTATTACAAAGTTCATATGAGCACCTCTTTGCCCGAAAGGTGCTCTTGAGGATACGAAAATGGTTTTGCTATTTTGACGAAATTGGTTCTGAAACGATTTTTTTTTTTTCCATAGATTGTATACAACAATTATTTCCTGTGAGTATTGCCTAATAATTGTGGCAATGCATACTAGCAAACTGTTTGTATTTTTACTTCAAGCCGCAATTTTACATGAGAACAGTGAAGGTGGAAATATATTTTTTAAGTAAGGCGAAGTACACAATTGTCACTGGGCAGTCACATACAATGTATTATCGCCTACCACTGGACATTATGTCCAAATAGTGTAACGTTGTTCCCTCAACGGGAAATAAACTTCTATAATCAAAATTTTCTTAGGACTGATTTGTAAAGAAAAGCACATCCAACTGAAATTGTATGCTCACCCCAAGATTGATGTTCAGAATAGATCTTGCAATCATGAACCACTAAATGATAATAAAAGTAGAAACACACTCTTTCTAACCCTACTAGAAGCTTTTTGCCACTTGGTATTAAATCCAACAAAAACAAATACTAATAACCAATACAACCAATATAACTAATATAACCAGTGTCATTACGCTTTGGTCATATTAACTACTTTAATTATGCAAATAATGGTTTTCACTCTTTTCGTCGCATTTGAATTTATTATTTTTTTTGTTATACGGTTTTCGGTTGAAAATAATTATTTTCTTCTTAAGTTGTGAAGTTAAAGGCCCATTAATTATTGTAAGAGAAGAATGTGTCTATTTTAGTGATGCTGAGACCGATTTATGAGGGGCAAGGTGTCTCGCGAGTCATCGTAAACTAAATTCCAAGCTGTTTAAATGAAAGTTCTACAAAATATGTTTCTTTATACGGAGACCTCGACTTTTTTTAACTCAGACTACTATATAAATGCAAAAACAGAAATTCAGGTAAACTATCAACTTTACATATATGTTATACAAACCACAACTAACGAAATTAAGATCATAAACCATAATTTTTAATCCGTTAAAATTACCACCCATTCACCGTAATTATACAACATGTAGATCAACCCAATGAGCTTAATAAAGGCGTAATATCTCTTTGCACTCAAGCAATACAACAAAACCTGCCTTATTTTCTAAGCTTTTTTTCTGTGAAATCTGAAGATCGGTAATTGCCTCGAATTTGAAAAAAAAAATGCACCAAAGAATTACTGTTAGTTCCCCGGATACACTCCCAATGATTAAGCGTACTAAATCGAGTCAGCTTAATAGTATTTATCATAGTAATTTCAGTAACAATGTGTGAGTCTATAAATAATGTTTTGTATCGATGGGCGGCGATCCGGGGGAGGGGGGGGGGGGGGTCGACGCGGGATGTGTACCCCATCAATTTTTCAAACTGATTATATTGTTTTCGATTTTTTAGCATTTCTGAGAGATTGTGTAATCTGCAAACCTAGTCAGAGTGTTAATGTGATGAAAATAGATTATTAAACTTTAATAATTTGGGTGAAGGGTATTTTTATTTTTTTTTAAGTCACAATTTTCACATTTCAACAATATACAGTGTGTCCCCGAAAAAGGAAATCGAGATTGTTGAAGATATTTTTATACATTCTTAACAAATATGACACAAAAATCGTACATATTTGGAAAGCATATTTTCTCTTCTTTAAATTGATACCAGTCACAGAGATTTCCATTCACGCATGACTGAGCAAAGACAATCAGAAGGGACACGGGTATAAAATCATTTGCATGAGCAAATTTGAAATTCAAACTTTCATGCTTGAACGTATTCTGAGTATTTTCGACATTGAAGGGCATCATTGAAAAGCTGATTTTATCTTCTTTCATATAATATCACATTTGTGAAAAATAAGCGTTGCATCAGTGAGAAAAGACAATTTGAAATGATGCTTGTTTTCAGAAATGTTCCAAAATGCATTCATTAACCCTGTTTTCTGGAATTGGCAGCCAGCAACCAAAAAATTACTCTGCGAACATGATTCGGAGCCTATTGTTGTGTCCCGAGCAAGGTATTATGTGAAGTCAGCCGTGCGTGAACCTTATTGTTCTGCTCGCTTCCAGTTCTCAAAATTTATTCATTTTAAAAATCACGCTAAAACAGGCATGTTTTTTATTTTACTTGTTCTCTGGCATACATAATTCATTTTTTACGCCTGAGGTGTCATATAAAAAAAAAAATCTGAATTTTTATGTCATGCTTTATTTTTAAAACAATTACATTTACTACCATGAAATGGACTCAAGATGGAATATGCGCGTGCAAATGAAATTTGGTAGCACCAATATCATGTTTTTTCAATTATGCGTAACATCAATAATAGTAATGTATCAATGAAAGAAGAGAAAGCTTACAATCATACCTAATTCATTGAAGAAAGTATTCATTATGATAGAATATTTTTGCCATGAAATCCGGTTTCGTTTTTTCTGGGACACACTGTATAATTGTGTCCTCGGGGCGCTTTCTTCGGGTATTATTATTTCGCCTTCGGTGTTTTCGTCCCCCCCCCCGTTTTCTCATGAAATCTCCACTCAGAGAGGATACGTTCAATAGGTCGGGTTTCAGACTCAGAGTGCCTCGTGCAAATTGGCAACTATTTAAAATTTCCTTTGTCATTGACTCATTTTATCCATCAATTGTCAGGCCGGCCATCAATTAATATATTTAAGTGGAAAAGGGTTAGGTATATTTGGTCCTTGCCTTTTTGCTTTATTAATTTAATCATTTAAGTGGAAAAGGGTGGGGTATATCTGGTTCTTGC
>JZLH01S0627520.1:13044-23079 GCA_001188425.1 Eucidaris tribuloides | reverse complement strand
TTTGTTGCTTTATTAAAAGGGTGGGGTATATCTGGTTCTTGCTTTGTTGCTTTATTAAAAGGGTTGGGTATATTTGGTCCTGGCTTTGTTGCTTTATTAAAGGGGTTGGGTATATTTGGTCCTTGCTTTGTTGCTTTATTAAAAGGGCTGGGTATATTTGGTCCTTGCTTTTTTGCTTTTTAAAAAGGTTGGGATAATTTGGTCCTTGCTTTGTTGCTTTATTAAAAGGGTTGGGTATATTTGGTCCTTGCCTTGTTGCTTTATTAAAAGGGTTGGGTATATTTGGTCCTTGCTTTTTTGCTTTATTAAAAGGGTTGGGTATATTTGGTCCTGGCTTTGTTGCTTTATTAAAGGGGTTGGGTATATTTAGTCCTTGCTTTGTTGCTTTTTTAAAAAGGTTGGGATAATTTGGTCCTTGCTTTGTTGCTTTATTAAAAGGGTTGGGTATATTTGGTCCTTGCTTTGTTGCTTTATTAAAAGGGTTGGGTATATTTGGTCCTTGCCTTGTTGCTTTATTAAAAGGGTTGGGTATATTTGGTCCTTGCTTTTTTGCTTTATTATCAACATATCTCAACTCACCACAGGCTTGTCATGAATTTACAAACTGAAAAGTTCAAATGGGGGAGGGGGTAATTCAATCTTTGGTCTTGTTTTTCATGTTCTTGTTGAATGTCGTACGCAGATTACTGTATTTGTTATGTCACTGCTACAGTATGTGTACTATCCCATTTGCTCTCGTTTTGTTATTGAACGTGTATCACGTGTATTGCATTATCATTCTTTACTGCTGTGTCAGCGTATTTATGAAGTCATGTAACGTGTTTGTATCACCTTCTGTGAACAGTGTAATGCAAGATTTTACATGCTTTGTTGGCGGATAAATGCAAATTTAATTCACTTTAAATTCATTCAAATTTAAATGAGACGCATAAAATTGTTAATGTCCATGAATGCATATGGAACATATTTGTGAATTGTAAAAGTACGTCACATATCAGACATGATGAACACATCATGTAAGCTAGTTTTTGAAAGTAGCTAGTAAACTAGGAGAATTTTTATTTCCAAGAGACAACGATTCGAATCAAAGTCTAACGGTCACTCTAACTCCAAACAAACTGAGGTTCTAACTCCTTTACTTTGATAAAGGTTTTATTATACACCAGAGTATTTACACGGTGTTAATTTTCATTCATGCAAAAGAGATGCCCTGCCTTCAAGTACAAACATATTCTAAGCATATGTAGAGCTTATTTCCAAAAGGCGCTAAATCAATATTCCACTTAAATCGAGTTATTAATATCAGCACATTTGGCAGGTACTTATGTAACTATAGTATCAAATTTAAAGCCAAAATTCTACACGTAAGTTTGAAATATTTTGAGTTTCATTCTTTGTTTCCATAGGGGCGTGTACAAACTCAGGAAAACAAACGCATTTTCCTCTTAAGTTGCTAAAGTGGATTTAGCGCCTTTTGGAAATAAGCTCTTCATATTTATATAGTGCAAGTAGAAGTCATCAAATACATTAAATTGGAATGTAAAGATAATCAAAAATGAAATTGCTTCTGTAGTATTTCTGTAGTCAAACCTCGTTCTCGCTGATAAAGGAATCGCCACGATGGAACAGGTTGTAACAACTTACCCTGCAAGAAAAAAAAAACGTGTACGAATAGTATGGATATTACAGAGTAACAAGAGAATAGTAATTATGCTAACATGGGGTTTATAAGTGCCTTTAGAATCGAGTATGCTAACAGTTAGTCTTGTTAATTTCGTTTGTTAGCTACGGAATATATTTTTTTTCTCTGTGAAAGATATTAGTAAAGGTTTTGTGTAGGTTATATGGGATCGCTTTTTTATCATGACCATATATTAGCATTGCTATAATATACCCATTATGATGTCACTAAAATCAGACTGTCTTCATCATACAAATAGTGACATTATTTAACATACAAAGTATTTTATTCGGATCGAAAACCAAATTAATTGATTGCAGGGTGTCATTCTTGGTATTGTTATGATTTAATTGTAACTTATACATTTATCTATTTCATTGAGTTTACGTGTACATCAAAAATATAATTATAATACTTATTGCATTAAAAAAAAATAACTATTTGATTTGGGTTGTCCAAATCACACATACAAAACTAGAGCAATTCGACTGTGCGCAGTCGATCGGTATGCCTCCGCAGTCCGCACTCCCATCCAATTGATGTAATTTGAAAAGCTTCAAGTTACCATGGTAGCAAGATCAAAATCCAATAAGCAGTTCTTAAATTATCAGCACAATGAGCTCAATTCAGAAATGAGGACCTGTGACCTTTGACACCTGACCTTTAAACTCCAAAATCTACTCAGTTCATTGGTGCCTTACAGTACATATTTCATCAAGTTACGTGAAAATCCGACAAGCCGTTTTCAATTTATTGCAGTAACGAGCCAAAATCAGACATATTTTAGGCCCAGTAACCTTTGACCTTTCAGCTCCAAAATCTAATCAGTTCATTGATGCCTTATAACACATACTTTATTAAAGTTACATCAAAATCCGACAAGCCGTTTTCAAGTAATCGCGGTAACGAGCCTAAGTCAGACATATTTTAGGCCCGGTGATCTTTGACCTTTGACCTTTCAGCTCCAAAATCTAATCAGTTCATTGGTGCCTCATAGTACTTACTTAGTCCTAGTTACATCAAAATCCGACAGGGGGTTTCATAAGTTATCGCGGTAACAAAAACCGGTAACGGACGGACGGACGGACGCACGGACGCACAACCCGAAAATGTACACGTATACAGACTGTTTTTTTTATCATGTGTAATGTTTATGTTGTATAATGTGTTTGTACAAACGTATTTCGATTGCAATTGCAAAGAGAAATAAAAAAGAACTATATTCAATTCAAATTCAATTCAAGTTAGTTCAATTCCTGTTCACTTCCTACTAACAACACAAATGAACGATGATTCTTTGAAGCCTAATGGACACAATCACCTTCTTTGCTTTTTCAAGCATTTTGTACTCTTCCTAATCATGCAATTTTCGTTCAATGCACAGTGCAGTCACGCAACATGTTCTAGGAATGCAACCATAATATAAATCATTGCCTCATTCATGAAAACAAAATATTCACTTCCCAAAACTTCATCACGAAGCATGTAAATGAATAGTAAAGCGGTCAAGGTGGTTATGAAATAATTTCCCTTGGATATAAAATCACTGTAAAGGTTTGAGACTTTGACAATATCAATGCCCCACTTGCACACATGATTTGTAATGTGGCATAATTTCGCAAAAATATTGAAATCCTGTAACATTATGTTTTCATTTGATTAGGAAAATTTTGATACAACGAACAATATACATTTGTTTAAAATAACGCATTGTGATTCCAAACGATCTTAAATTCTGAACCGTATATTGTGTGTTGTAGCCATGGAAACTAATTGTACACTTAGAAGCAAACTTGAAGCAAATATTTATTAGTCACTCGATATGGAGATGGTTACGAGGAAAATCTATTTAAAAATTGTAATAGCAAATACTCCTAACAATTAAAAAAAAATCACATTACACTCTTAGAAAAAAGGTGCTTATCAGAACTTCTCCTTGTACCGTTATTGGAACCTTTTAAGGTTATTCAAAGAAGCAAAAAAGGATTCTAACAAGGAAACCTTCAGGCGTCTTTTTTGCAACCTTAGGGGGTCTGGATGGTAAACAGAACCCTACTGATTTTGCATAGGGTTCTTTCTACCATCAAGAACCCCAAAGGGTGTATAGAGAACCCCAATTGTTCCTTCTAGAACCAGAAATGTTTCTAAAGAACCACTGAGAATCCTTTCTTGTTTCATTGAAAAACCTTCAAAGGTTCCAAATGCGGGACAAGGAGAAGTTTTGATAAGCACCATTATTAAATGGTGTAGCTGTGTTACCTTCTTAGGCACAAGAGATGCCAGCATCTTCGGAATGTGAACAGTTCTCTACACCGTAGCCGTTATGTTCACAATCAAAGATATTGGATTCCTTTCCCGTGCACTTGACATTGTCGAGGATTGTGTCCCCAGCTCCTTGCCCAAAGTGTGCACAGCAATGTGTACTGGTCGCTGACTGGTACCCCAACATCCTACAAACAACGCCGGCGTCATTGAGGTCCCAGTAATCATCACACACGGTTCCCCAACTACTTCCATGGTAAACTTCAACTCTGCCTTGACCATCGCGCCGTCCTCCAACCAGGCGAACTTTGAACAAGAAAGAAAGAGGAAGGTTAAATGTGTAATGAAAAAAATATAAGTCGGAGTGGTTTACGCTATATTGTAACAGAAAAACAAATGCCAGACATTTTTCACCATTAAACCGTTGTTTCTGAAATTTTGAAATTCACCAGGTATAGTAATTCACGGCACAACTGGATCTGTATGTAACAAATCGAAATCAAGCGTGTTAACACTACGATTATTGTTCACACGTACGCAACTGACGAATTTGATGTATATGTGTACACAGCCCACACACGTCGCGTGCTAGCTGGCGCAGTAAACGCAGCCGTACGCAATGTAAGTCAAATCTCTGTACATTTTCTGTATTTGAATTTATGATTCATAAACCGGCACTAATCACTCGAAGGGTTAACGTGACATCTTTATCATAACACCGATGAAATGTAAAAATAACAGAGGAATTATACACTAAAAATGTCAATTTTAGTGTCACTGCGATAGACACGAAATTTTGTTTCCGAGTAATGAGCATGCACAGTGCTGCGGCTGCTTCCCAAACAAAAATAGTGAAAAATGTTCGAGTTTTGGCGAGGATTTTTAATTTCTAGTTAAATTATTTTTGATCCTGCGAACATCAATTGACCAATTATGTTTCGGAAAATGTTCACGAATATCCCTTGAAGGATATAAAATCTCTAATCATGAAGCAAAACAACCCAAAGGCAGTTTCATGGAGTGTATAATTTGAAATATAAAATTCACCTACAGAATGTACTTTATCGAGTTGAGTGGCGTAATGAGTTAAAAGAAACCCTTTAGGAGCCTAAGCGAAGATAACAAAAGTCTAATGGGTACTGACAAATTAACACTTATTCGGTGGTGGGACAGATCCTGCTCCCAACTTTTTTGTGAAGGGAATCCGTTATCACTAAGGAGTTTACAGTTATTAAATACGGCTATTCCAGCAAGGGAGAACAGATTCTTCAAAGCGGTAGTGGGATGATTTTTACAATCTTTTGTAGAAGAATTGCCATATCAGTAAATCATAATAATCACGTTCAGCAATATTCCATGATTGGTTTCAGTGGCTGCCCGGTAACTTTCCCCGTCCAACCTCCTTCTCATAGGCACACCTAAAGATTGTGTTGATATTTTAAAGTTGAAATTGCCAGAAAATGCTTTACTTCTAAAATGGTGTTCATTAAAAATGGGCTTAGCTCTTGATCCGCATTTCCATCACAAAACTAGTAGAAATAAACAAGATTACCTCCGTTGCAAGTTACTCCATCGTCATCCAGTATGAAATCATCATTACAAGTGCAGGTGTATGACCCGTCATTGTTCATACAGCCACCATTTGTGGAATCACACGGATAATCGTCTCCTGTCAGCATACACTCGTCTACATCTGTGGACAAATGTAAGGGAAAATACTAATTTCATGGCACAACAAAGTAACAAAGAGTTTCAGACAGGCACATATCTGTGTTATAATTCAAATGTCTGGTCAATATTCATCACTTCTTTTATTATTAAACCAAATTAATTAAGACATTGTTATATCTGAGTACCGGCCTTTTCTTTGTTTAACTCTTTTACAGTCTTTCCCTCTCTTCCGTGACTAGATGACTGGATAATCTTCATCTTGTACCCTCACTTTACCCAAGTTTCTTTTGACTTTGGTTCGACAAGATGAATATCTACCTCTTCATGATACTGGAACCATGTGCAACATTCTATAGAGAATATGTGAAGACTAATGTGCCAGAAATGTCATTGAAAATATCGGTAGTATCCAAATATTACATACCAATTTGGCAATGGGTGTTCCTCCAACCATCTACACAAGAACAGAATCCGGTCAGTGGGTTGCAAGTACCGTCGTTTAAGCAAGGATTACCCGGACAGTCAGCTAGAGGAACAAGATGAAATAGGTTAATATACAGTGTCCCCCCCCCCCCGAAAAAAATGGTCGAATCGGAAATTATATTTTTGATATATGAAAATCATATACAACCTAGTCAAGTTGGGTATTATCATAACGCTCAAAGACCATACTTTCCAGTGCAGTATATTTCATTTCATTTGGTTGAATCAATCCCGAGATATATTGAATTTCCTACAATGACGCAAAATCGCGTTTGTATCGCATACTGCATGTGCCGTACATGAGCATGCAGTTTCTGCATAAATTTTTTAATAAAGAAATCACAATGATAGTCTAAAAAGAATTGTGTAATCGTTCAATTTAGCTGACCGAATAGATGTTTAGGTTGTACATTTCTGATTTCATATTAGTTGCAGTACAAAGGAGGTACCTAACTTTGACAAAAGGGCTAAAATAAATGATCATCATGATGTCCGTGTGAATGCAGTCTGATAAACATGAACATGTGCAATATCATTTCAATGCATAATGATTAATATTTTATTTTATTAATTACTGGATAATCAGAAATAAATATATTGAAAGAAATAATGCATTAATTTGTTTTATCATTGATTTTTGTAATTCATTTCTTATGAGTTGTGTAAGTAACAATACCGTCAATTCAGTTGTCATTACGATCCATACACAAAAGTGTGGGATGAACCAGATTTTGCCTGGATGTAAAAATTAATCGTTACTTTTGACCTATGAAAGCAAATTGAATGAAGTTCAGTTCATCGGAACGAAAATTTATTCTGCTTAAATATGATACCAAATGCACCTACTTTTTGAATAAATTACATCCTGTAATTATTTATCTCCCGATTGGACCATTTTCAGGGACACACTGTAGAATTAAAAGGTCAGTAATGTGAACATTTAACAAAATTGCTAGTCCTATCGGAAAGGATATTCCATAGGTAAACATAAGAATAGAATCTCTTTCCTTTTACAAAAGAATTGCACAGGCCTTCGTTTGAATTGATAATTCTTTAGGTTATTTTCAATAAAATACTCTACATAAGTTCTAATATTCAAAAGTTGTCAATCAGCAAGCTTTAATTTTAATGAATAAGGTCAAGAAGCGGCTGCACAAAGATAATGTCACGGTGATTTTGCTGAAGAATTTACAACACAGCTTCCCAGGTTTCTTGCTGGTGTTTACTGCTTAGGGTGAATTGTTCAAACGTTTGAGATTATTTGACATTAACTTTAAACTTACAATGTTTCATTACGTGGAAATAAAGAAATTAATTGTACCAAACTGAATTTTCAACAAGCCAGTACCCTCTTATCCTAACTTTAGAGTTTCCCAAAGGTATAATGGCCGCATTCCCTTTGGATAATGGCTCTGGGCAGACAGTGTTTATGAAGATTCCGTGTATTTTTTTCGAAATTTTCTACTGCCACGCGACGTCAAGAAAGGTCAATGACGAAAACATAACTTACCGTTGCAAGTCATGCCGTCAACATCCAGTACGAAACCATCATTACAAGTGCAGGTGTATGACCCGTCGTTGTTCAAACAGCCACCATTTGTGGAATCACAAAGGAAATCACCTATGGTCATACACTCGTCTACATCTGCAGCAAAATGTAACGGAAAATACTAATTTCATGCCACACCAAAGTCAGAAACTCACTAGACAGGCACATATCTAAGTTAGAGTTCAAATATATGATGTATATTCATCACTTCTTTTATAATTGAACCAAATTTTTAAAGACATTTTTATCTTTTAAGTAATTTCCTTTTATATGTATACCTCTTTTACAGTTTTCCCCTCTCTTCAGTGGCTAGATAACTATCATTATCTTTTACCCTAACTTTAAGTTTCTTTGTATTAAACAATTTTACATTTGATTCGACAAGATTAGTATCTACCTTTTAATGATACTGCAACCATGTGCAACTTTCAGTGAAAATATGTGAAGCACAATGTACCAGACATTTCATTGAAAAGATCTGTAGTATCCGAACATTACATACCAGTTTGGCAGTGAGTGTTCATCCAACCAGGTTCACAAAAACAGGATCCGCTATGTGGTTCGCAAGTACCATCGTTTAAGCACGGATTACCAGGACAGTCGGCTAAAGGAACAAGATGGAATCAGTTAAAATGGTCATAAAAGGTCAGTGATGTCAACATTCAACAAAATCAGTCCTAATGGATAGGGTAGTTCCAATGGTAAACAGAATTGAATTTTGAATTTTTTTCGAAAACAAATTTGCACAGACATTTGTATGAATTGATGATTCTTCAGTATATTTTCAGTAAAATACTCTGCCTAAGCTGATATATATATATATTGTTGAATTCGGTTTCCATATATTAGTTATATTTTACCTGGTAAACCTCAGGGGAGCCATGGTTTGGTAATCACTTTTGCTTGTTTATTTTTTATCCATATGGCCCAATGTCACGGTGAATTTAATAAAGAATTTACAAGAGAGCTACCCAGGTCCCTTGCTAGTGTTGTTAACTATCAGCATCTTTATCTTAGGACAAATTGTTAAAACGTTTGAAATCATCTAACATTAATCTTGATCTAACAATGTGTTACATTAGTTCCTTATTGGGAAATTTCAACGAATCAGCGCCTTTGTATCCTTGTTTCAGGGTTTTCAAAAGGTAAGCCACATTTCCTTTAAAATAACGCTTCTGGGCAAATAGTACTCATGCAGATTCCATGTATTTTTTTTTTCGAAGTAACTTCTGCCATGACAGTAGGAAAGGCTTACGATGAAACTAGAATTTACCGTTGCAAGTCATTTCATCAACATCCAGTACGAAACCACCGTTACAAGTGCAGGTGTATGACCCGTCGTTGTTCATACAGCCGCCATTTGTGGAATCACACGGATAATTATCTCCTGTCAGCATACACTCGTCTACATCTGAAGAAAATGTAACGGCAAATGCAGATTTAAGATCTCCGTAAAACAAGTGTTTGTAATTTCCAAAGCACGAACTTTGACAAACTAAAATCAGGCTCATATGTTACTGTATCATGATCATATATCTGTTTTTCTCTGCTTAAAAATAGTGCAATATTTTTCAAAAAATTTAAAAATATGGTATTTTCGGTGTTTAGTTCGTGTTCACTCAACCGTGACATAATGGATATGGTTTTGAAAAATCATTCATCTGTTTCAAAACATGCTTGATGTAGAATTTAATTAAAATAAACATTCAAATCATGTTAAAATGCCAAATTTCTCCATTTGTATTGTGTGCTCCGTCAACCGTGAAAATATGCATGCAAGTCATACACTCTGTCGACTAGAACCTGAAAAGCACCTTGCATGCCCCGATGTGGCAAAAAATGTTAAATTTGTCTGTGTATCGTTACCTCAAAGTAATGAAATTATGCATGTGAACTTAAAAAGCGGTCATTTTGCCTTTAAATCGTGCTCACTGAAGCGTGACGAGATGTCTACGTTTAAATTTCTCACAAAAGGTAGCCAATAAGTACAATAACATGTGTACCTAATTTAAGTTTGTCAAAGTTGTTGCTTGGGAAATTACAAACACTTGTTTCAGGGGGAACTTACTTTTTGTGTAGTGTTTATATTCATCATTTTTTTTTTATAATCAAACCAAATTCTTAAATACATTGTTATATTGAGTAACGGCCTGTGATTTGTTTACTATTTTACAGATTCCCCTGTCTTCAGTAACTAGATAACGGGATAATCTTCATCTTGTCCCCTCACTTTACCTAAGTTTCTTTGTATAAAACGATTTTGACTTTGGTTCGACAAGATGAATATCTACCTCTTCATGATACTGGAGCCATGTACAACTTTCTGTGAAAATATGTGAAGACTAATGTGCCAGAAATGCTATTGAAAAGATCTGTAGCCCCGGGGGTC
>JZLH01S0627519.1:9706-23068 GCA_001188425.1 Eucidaris tribuloides | reverse complement strand
ATGTTATCCAACCAGGCCAGATATTACATGTGTATGTATACACTGAACACAAACACAGACCCTTCTCCTCATGGCTGACCTCACTTGTTTGGGATATCTGAGGACAAATTTTCAGCACGACTGAGCTTCACTCACCTCAAAAGCCCTTCTTCCAATGGCTACTCCAGATGGTTTGGTGTCTGTAGTAAAGTCCAGTCTATGGTCAGAGCGGTCAGACTATTCAGATGATAACAATCCACAATAGATGTTCACGATGCGATGTGACATGTAAAAGGAAAGAAAGAAGATGCAACGTTCATAAATTGATTGAAACTGTGTGTATTACTGTCACACTGTTTGCTCTCCCTGCCACCTTCATGCATGTAACACTCACCTGAAACTAATGATCTAATAAATAAAACTGCACTTCTCCTACTAACAGTCACAATAGAGATAATCCACCACAACAATTATTCACAATGAAAGTGCGGTGAATTTAAGTCCCAGCTCCCTCCTCCAAGGTCTAACTCAATTGACAATCCGGTATTTAAAAGCCGATGGAACCGTTACATTCACAATAGTCGCCTACCAACAATCAGACACACACCATACACACGGTCGATTCAAGCGTCCCTTTGTAGAGAGGTGCGTGGGATAGCCACCCAGGGTGTGTTGTGCACATGGCACCTGGGGTGAGAGGAGGAAACAAATTAGGCCGTCGCAGACCCAGCAAAGAAAGGGGTTGTGTACAAATGTTTGAATTGAGTTGAGGCAGGAAGACACATGGGTACGCTAGGCATGGAAATGCCCTACAGAAACCACCAAGGTGAATTTGTAAAGGAAGTATTTTGTTTGTTGTTTCAAGTTCACAAAAAATAAATCTCTATGTTGCCTTGAAAAAAGGTTTAGAATGCAAGTATTCATTAGTTATAATCAATGATATTGAAATCAACAACAGATCCACGAGCAGCAGACTTAATATTTGTACTACTTTGTGGGGGAGTAGTAGTAGTAGTTGTTGTTGTTGCTGTTGTAGACTAGTAGTAATTGTTGGTGGTAGTAGCAGTAGTAGTAGTAGTAAACCCATTGAAGATGGTTTGATTTTGCTCAAACATGCATTTCCCATAGCGTTCACAACGAGATATCTTGTGTCTTGTCTTCAACGGACTGTTAAAGACACTATATAACACTGTGGAAGACCCGTTTAAAAAATTGTCGAACTTTGCTATCTGACATATCTGACAGTGTTTGAATGGACAAATAAACACCCTAGAACACAACAGTTTGGACAGTTATGCTGTCACTAGTACAATATGTGCAGATACAAATTGGCACATTAATTTTATATCGGGCGATAGGAAATTCTGCAACACAGCAGACTATGGAGAATAGCTGGAATGGTCTCTCAATGATTTTCACTTTTTTAAAGCACTTAATGATTGTTTTACACTGCAATTTTTCCAGGGTTTCATTTTTAGACTGTATCAAAGACACTAGTAGCTTGGGGAATCATGTAGCTCAGATTTTTTAAACTGGAAACATTGTTATACAGTGCCTTTAATCGAGGTATTACCAGTATACTAGTATCATTACTGAATTCCTAGATCTTAAACAGCTAGTATTTCAATTTAAACTAATAACAAATCAGGGTTTTTAACAAATACAGAAGTTGCTATTTTTACAAATACAATATACCTTTTATTTCTCTGTATTTATTCTTCATCAATATCTGAAACAACATTTTAAAACAGATGAATTATAATCACAAACTTCATGTACACTGGTACTGTAAGTCACAAAGTGAATCTCACAAGTGCAATCATTCCAGCACTAGTCTGAATTCTGAGAATCATGCACACTGCATAATCATGTTTCTGCATTCCATACTGCATGGCACTGTACACAGCCACAATGTCTTTATCGTTTAATCTCGATTACATATCACGGAGTATCCCATATCCGTATTTGCGGTCAGTTCAAGTCATCTTGTCTAACATTGATTACGGTAACGGAACCTAATTATTGACTACAATGACTGGAACACATTCAGATACTGTAAATATAATAAGCATGTATACAGCTCTCATTGTAACAATACTGTTATTGAAAGAATCAGATAAGAATCTTACAATATACCATATTTTTCTATAAATTGTTTTATTTCAGAATTAAACAATAGCATTCTGTCTCAGATTCCTACCCCCAGCTTTCACTATGTATTACCCGTCAAGTAGCGCCTGGGAGGATTAGACGTTAAGAATGGATTATGTTGTGTTACCCAGAAAAGCCTGGAAGGATGTCGGCAATTTGGTCCGCAGGAAGCTCTCTTTCCACTCTGTATATTTCATACTAGTTTTCCATCTTTTTCTCAAGTTAGTATACATCAATTGTTACATGTACATACACAAATACATGTATACAGTGTCCAGATTCCTAGCTGCAAAAATACTATCCTTCATTTTAAATATTCCGAGTCCAACATGTATGTATGGATGAATTCTGCACATACATACATACATATAGGCCTACATGGTAAATTCATAAAACATGGAATATTCACATGACATGACCATAGAGTACAAAAAAAAAAAACATGCAAATTAGTTTGAATTTTCAAAACTATGATAATATGATTTGGAGTTTGGGCATAAAATTTTCCTGTATATTTTAACCAAGAGATATCTTTCTCAGGCTGGGGACTACATGTATGCGTGCTGTAGCAAAATCAAATTGTCTCCAATGGGTTAACACAGCTGGCATAAACATGTATCTTTAAAGACACTATATAACACTGTGGAAGACCTGTTTAAAAAATTGTCAAACTTTGCTCTGTGACATATCTGACAGTGTTTGAATGGACAAATAAACACCCTAGAATACAAAAGTTTGGACAGTTACGCTGTCACTAGTGCAATATGTGCAGATACAAATTGGCACATGAATTTCCTATCAGGCGATAGGAAATTCTGCAACACAGTAAGTCTATGGGGGAAAGCTGGAATAGTCTCTCAATGTTTCTCACTTTTTTTAAAGCACTTAATGATCGTTTTAAACTGCAATTTTTTCAGGGCTTCATTTTTAGACCATATCAAAGACACTAGTAGCATGGGGAATCATGTAGCTCAGATTTTTTAAACTGGAAACATTGTTATACAATTGATGCCTTTAAGAATTTTCCACCGTATTGTAGTAGAAGTGAAGTTCTAAGCTTTGACTTACAATACAATACAATACAATATTGACATTTATATAGCGCTCTTACTATGATTAAACATGTATCACAGCGCTTTACAACTAAGTAGAATAATTAACTTATTAAACGAGTAAACAAACAATTTAATACAATAATTAACTGATATAAGTAAACAAACAATTCATACAACATTTAACTAATTAAATAAGTAGACAAACAAAAATGGAAATTACAAATAAACACAGCAAAAATACGTTAATCAAACAGATATGTCTTCAGGGCTCGTTGAAAGACCGAGAGAGAAGGAGATTCCCTGATACTTCGTGGGAGCTGGTTCCACAACCTAGGTGCCGCCGCAGCAAAAGATTTCTCACCCGCGCGTGTTGCATTTCTTGGTGTCGCCAGCAGGGTAGCATCTTTGCCAGAGCGCAGTCCTAGTCTCTCGGACTCATAACGAGGAATCAGGCTCATCAGATAGGAAGGTGCCGAATTGTGAAGACATTTGTAAGTTAATGTCAGAATTTTAAAGGCAATCCGCTTCTGGACAGGCAGCCAGTGTAATTCCCGCAGAAGAGGAGTGACATGGTCTTAAAAAGCTGTATGACTTATAGGTCATACAGCTTTTTAAAGCACTATGTAGTATTTTCATGATGGAGGTACATGACACGTAATGGATTTTATAAATCTGTGACAAATTTGTACTGAAGATTTGGGAGATAAGCTACATTGAAATACATACCTGTATATCTAAATGACTGATAAAAACAGTTAGGTCGACACAGCTTGGTGGAGATGTCCATTTATAGCCAAATAAATTTATTGATCAAATGAATCACAGGCAGTCACCAATATTTCCTTGTACACATTATAAAATGACTGTGTAGGTTAGGGTTTAGTACCCTCTGACATTTACCATGTGTGCCTTCATGTCACTCACACACACTCTTACATAAATTCTCCTATCTAATGCATGGCTAGAAGGCATTTATCCTACATCCCAGAGGGACAGAAGTTACATTAGAAGCATGGAGAGGAACATACTGAGCAGATGACTAATGGAGGATTAAACCAAAGAAGAATGTCCCCTACTCTGACATTATTCTCCCTGGACACACATTTCATTCCACATCAAATGGGAAAAATACACAGAAAAGAAAAACTCAGCAAGTTAAAGGGAGAAGGATCCGGCAACTAACAGACATAAGTTAAGAAAATATTTGAGTTCCTGCCAACCAATCAGATCGCACGTGCACTGGATTGAAGGTGACCATGCGTGACCGATGCATGCCAAAACGACATGTGTTACCAGCCAATGTAAATGTTATGCACTGTTTGAACCGATAAGCTCCTCCCCCTATAGCTGTTTCATACAAGTTTTATCCGCCACATAAAACTGCAAAGACGTAAAATAAACACAAATTAACTAGATTTGAATAGGGCCTTGCTGAGGGTGAATATCACACAACACCCCTTATTTAGGCTGTTTCACATTCACCATGTACCATAATTCTCACAATACTCCACAATGTCATTTATTTTCTTTACTTATGCTGTTATTGCTTGGCGTCCTTCTCCCTTTAACTCTTGTGCGCGGGACCCTGATCCGTGCGTGCTGAGTTATATTTCAAAGAGCGCTCAGTATCGGGAAAGGAAATAAGTAATGACTTCAAAACTGCAATAACTTTGACCAACACTTTTTCAGGATAAAATGTAATACAGCAAAGTTGAAGAATTTTACAGACCTTCTTCCATGCAATATAGGGTGTTGGAAATATATATCTGAATTGTAAAGTAATGGCTCATTGTAACAAAACAACATGTAGTTCTAAATTCCTGCTTGAAAATATACAACTCCATTCAAATAATACAAGAGGGTAAACCACAAGTTATAAAAAAAAACTGATTGTTCACAAGGTAAGAAAGAGAGATCACCAAATAAGAAGTGAATGGAAAGATATCAGTGAATAGCGCGTCTAATTGTACTGACCACCTTTTAAGTACTTTTCAAAGTGAACTTGTGTCTAATCCTTTGTCCTCACATTGTATCACGAATGCCTTGATTGGCATTTATCGATTTTCTGGTTTCTTAAAATCTAACATAATTTCCCCCGTATGAGGAATGTAAACAATACAAAGAGATTTACTGGCTAGTGTTGGGAAACTCGGTGTAAATTCCGGGTGAATACAACCGTTTCGACTGTTGATGTGAAATGCGAATCCCGCACTCCGCAGGGAAGTGGCATGGATGCGAATACCGCGTGGTAAAGAGTTAAGGATTTTTCCATTCAATGTAACAATGATGGGTAATATTTTAAGTTCCATTACCAATCCTGGAGTTTGATATTTCTAGCAATACCTGGGGGAGAGTCCATGACCATATGCAGGGAGGGGCAGTAGGGGCGGTTGCCCCCACTCTCCTCCCCCTAGAAATTTTCAAATATACAGGACCACTTTTTTCTCTTTGATTTTATATTTTGAGATAGTTTTGATCAGTAAATGAGGGTCTCCCTTGCTCCAGAAAAAATGTCTGCATTCACTTAGCCTTGGGAAAGTCCATACTGCTTTCCCACTGGTCACAGGGTGGTGCACACAAACAGGGGGCTCAGGGTGATTTCACCCCTGAAATGTCAAAAGAGCCCGTAAATTGACATAGAGTTCAGAAACAGAAAAAGAAGCCCCGGAAAAGATTTTTTTTTCCGCGGTAATACTGTACATGTAAATGAACAGCTCTTTTACTGATGTATACAAAAGGTACAGGGTAGGGTACTTGCTCTATTTTAACTCTTTAATTCTCGTATTAAGTAAATGACATACAAATATGGAGTTTTGGAGTACGATTGTGTTCAATGAGTAGGCCTAAATAGAATTTTTTAGGGTGTTACGATTTCCTACGGTTTACATTGTAATATATACTGTTTTTTCTTTACTTCGCTTTACAACATGCCACCTCTGGTGTTACAGGCATTGTATAACATTGTTTCCAGTTTAAACAAATCTGAGCTACATGATTCCCCACGCTACCAGTGTCTTTGATAAGGTCTAAAAATGAAGCCCTGAAAACATTGTATTTCAAAATGATTATTTAGTGCTTTACAAAAGTGAAAATCGTAAGTTGACTGGATTCACTTGCCCATTTCCTCCCACAGACTTACTGTGTGTAGATCTCGGCTATTTTGTACTCACCCCGAGTATTAATTGTTTATTGATTCATTCATATCTTGCCAGTGGCAGCATAAATTTCCAAACCTTTGTATTCTAGGATGTTTATTTGTCCATTCACACACTACTATGTAGCTCAGATAGCAAAGTTTGACAATCTTTTAACCCATAGGAGACTAAGTACAAGTTAACTCAAGTTTGGATCTATGGAAAATGTGTGTTATAGTGAAATCAAATAGTCTCCAACGGGTTTAAAATTTGAAGCTCCACAATGTTAGCCTGTGTCTGCAAGTTTTACTATAATACAATGTGGCACTAAAACAAAAAGTCCTTTGTATGATATCACCATAATCAACTAGGGCTTACAAGTAGGGCCTATGTACTACCAGAGCACTCAATACACATAGGCCTACATGTACATGTACAGGTATCACATTCCACCCTATAATTTAATATCATCTCTGGATAGAGTTATCCTTTTACATAAGTGGCACTTGGCATATGTCAAGTTCAGTGTAAGTTGGAATCCCCTGACTGTATTATCATTACTGAGTTGTATCCATAGACCTGTCACAAACACACCTGCAATATAAATGTGTTATTGTCATTACTTTAACAAAGTAATGGGGAAATCAGCCTGTGTACCACGGATAAACAATAACCCGTGCCAAAACCAATCATAGCTTTATGTTGTCAAAATTCTATTACATATTCACTTGTAAGATACTGCATACTTGCCACCCGTACACAAGCACACACATCCATTGCAGCTTTGTTCTGTATAAACAATTGAAAGAGTGATGAAAGACTGATATTAAAATATGATGCTGTGGTCTCATACTTGTTTTGTTGCATTGCGAAGAATTGATAAATATGTGTAACAAATGTAAGAATATTTACATTCATTTGCAGCATTCAAAGAGTACTCACAATGCAAGGTCAAAGGTGGTGTATTGTATAGTTCTGTTTTGGTATACACAGTGATAGATGGTAAAAGACAATTTTTTTTTACAGTATATTGTGTTTATAGATAGACCGACATACAAGGTACAGATATGCTTCCATTTTAAAAAGGAATATAAAATTCACACAAACATACAGTTTCTGTTGCTTTTTTTGTAATTTAGATGAGAACACATTAAACACAGTTACAAACTGAAGGAGAGAAAAAAATATATATAAATAAATAATTTTAAAAACTCACATACTACTAATAATAATAATAAATGGAATTTTTATAGCGCCGATATCCATTTTGTTTAAATGCTCAAGGCGCTTTATACAAAATAATAGAAAGACAGAAAAAGTGACATAACATTAACAAAAATAATTTGCACACCACAAAAAAGAAAAACGAAAAAAACGTATGCATTCAAAATGCACAACTAAACAAGTGTGTTTTTAGGTTACCCTTAAAGGACGTCAAAGAGTTGGAGTCCTTCAGCTCCTGTGGAAGTGAATTCCACAGGGCTGGTCCGGCGTGAGCAAACGCTCGATCCCCCCCAAGATTTTTTAGATAATGGAACCTGTAAAAGACCGGAATTGGAGGATCGTAGGGATCATACAAGTTGGTACTGATGTAACAGAGACAGATTGTAATCAGGGGCTGTTCCGTTGATAAGTATGATAAACCAAAAGAAGGATCTTAAATATCATACGTTCCTTTACGGGCAACCAGTGAAGACTGTTCGGTGTAATGTGATCGTGTTTCTTTGATAAAGAAACAATTCGTGCGGCTGAACTTTGTAGCTTCTGTACTTGGGCAATTTGAGAATTTCGTAAGTTGAAGAGTAAGCCATTACCGAAATCAAGTCGAGATGAAATGAGCGAGTAGACAAGCTTCTCTGTTGCAGAACAAGTAAGATATTTGCGGATGAAGCCGATATTGCGCAATTGATAGCGAACAGATCTGCAAATGCTGGTAATTTGGTAATTTTAATACTAAAACATATCTTGTGACTTCTGGACAACTAAAACGTGACGGTCCCACAGTCCACTACAAGCAGCTTCACTCTACTCTGGGGAGTACCCACGCTCTCTCTGCCAACGCTTGGCTGACGAAAAAAAAAGCAGGTGATAAAATCTATAAATTATACACATCTCATTCACAATCAAACGTAATTCTGGCAAAGTGTTTGTTGACCGGGTCTTGCTCGAGTTCACATCCACTCACATCATATCAAGCCACTCTACTTCTTTATATGGGTCAGTTTCCAAGGTTTCAGACGAAGTTCAAAGTCTGACAACCCTTATTAAACGCCTTTTATCTGTCGGTCTAGTATGTATGCAAATATAATACATGATGTGTCATAGATGAGTGATTTGATTACAGCTGGACTAATAAGTCTTTCTTTTCTCTTTTTCCATTTTTGTTAAATAATTTTATCAGTATTGAGCACTCGGCACTGACCTCCAGTTCATATAAAGAGTGGCTTGGACTGCTGTTATAGTGCATTCACACTTCATTTCTGCTAAATTATATGTAGGCCTACATGTACATTGGTGATTGGGGCTCCACACTATACATTTTTGTTTTACTTGCCCTTTGAGCAAGTAAAACTATAATTTTCAGATTTTTACTTGCCCGAATGAAAAAATTACTTGCCCCACCCCCCCCCAAAAAAAAATAATAAAAAACATAAAAATCATCTTCTCAATTATTTTTACCACAAAGGGCTAATGCCTTTGATCACACAGAAATTTTGTTATTTCGATCTTGGGGTTGCAAAACATGTGACTTATGAGATTACAGAGTTATAAAAGTATAATGAACAAAATAATGATAAAATTGGGAATTTATGTACATTAATCACAAAATTTCACCCAGATGTTCTTCACTTTTAAAACACAAATTTGATGATTAAAAGTTTACACGCCCAATCAGGCATTATATTTTAACTGTACATTTTGAATTTTTAATTGCCCAACATGAAATTTTACATGCCCTGGGCAAGCAGGCAAGTGCTAGTATCGAGCCTTGCATACAGGTACATGTACCTTCTCAATGTGTACAAAAATCAAGTCTAATTGCTGGTTCTAAACCTGAGCACACAATTTGAATTAGCTATTTTATGAGCTGCCAAAATGATTGAAATTAGTTTTTGAAATTTTCAAAATAGAAAGACAAAAATCAATAAATAAGACTAACTTGTGTTACAGACCTAATGTACATTGCACATAATGTACATGTATGCTAGGAAAGAGTACATGCATGCATAACATGTTTTCAAAAATCCCGTTGGAGACGATTTGATTACAATATATCATGCAATCTCCATAGACCCCAGTCTGAGGGACCGAGATATCTTGTTCTTAGTCTCCAAAGGGTTAACATCGTTGTGACAGCATCTATCATCGCCTAATGAAGAGACATACCAGCAATCTACAATCTTTCATCACGCTAGAATATGCTCTCACTTGAAATTACACGGCAATTTTTGCGTAATATAATATACCGAGATCACCTTTAGTACATGATTTCCTATTACAAACTCCCTCCTGCGGTACCCCTCAGATGGCCCTTGGGAACAAACACGGTCGCATGGTCGGAGCTGACTCGTCTGCCTCGCAAACTCACGTGAACATGAATTATTCACTCGCGGTATTACGTCGACTAAGAGTAATGAATGTTGCTCTCTTACCACAGTACAATAATTGAAGTGAGGGCGGAGAAGCAAAGGAGACAGGGGAGAAAGGGGGAACACAGTCATGTCACATGTGTCGTGTTTGACCCCTTGAACTCGTTGACACACGCGCCTGTCTATTAATTACACATCACCTTTTTAAAGTGATCATCACCAGGTTTGTAGTAAAAGGAAATATTTAGCTTTCAAGTAGCTACACTTATAATTACAAAAGTGCATCAACTTAACAATGTTTCAACAACATGGAGTAAAAAATAATGATCCCATTTATGTGATTATGCTCCTTGTAATACACTAGAGCAGACTATTTTCCAAGTTTGATCATGTGGCATACCATTACCATCCTTGCTTTCATTTTAAGAATTGTTCAAATATAGCAATAATTTTATTATACACAGAAAAATATCAGATGTTTACGACTTACCAGTTGTTTTTCATCAATAATCTCATGTCATTAGCTGCGTATTCTAAGCATGGGTGATGGATCAAGAAGAACTAGCAACCTCCGCCCCGCCCCCGAAGTCTAAGTATTTGAAATCCAAGGTGTGAAAACATGAAACAAAATTTTCATGAAAACATGTTTTTCTCTTGTATATGAGCCTTGGAAAATATGGCCTCTACTGCATTAGTGACTGGAAACAAGAAATAAATCTTTTTCCATGATGGTTTTACCAGTGTTTTGTTTGACATTGACCATGCAGATTTTAACACCCTATTTGACCATTTTTCTTTCATTTTCCATGACAAATGAGATGAATGAAATGGATGTACATGTAGCTGCTGCAGTATTCAGCCAGGTCAAGGATGAACCATGAAGGGTAAATAATCATCACAGATCGCTGGATGAATTTACTTTGAACAACATCATTGAAGCAAAGCAAACAAGCGGGGACCTGAGTCAGACACAGAAAAAAAATGGCCTCTAGAGGCTAGTGACAGGGGGAAAGATATTTCAAATTTGCAAAATGAGAAGAATGTTTCCAGCATAATTATGTAGATGAGGGAGGTACCCCAAGATCTGAAATATACATATATGTGGTTGTGAGATTATATCCAAGTTAGAAAGGTGAACAAAAGCACATCAACACTAGAGCTTTAATGGTATTATTCATCTATTAATAGCCAGTCAAGGTGAATTGTCTACTGCACTTTTGGCAATACATGTCTTGTACATCTACACAGTAGAGAAGGAAGTGATACAGTATATCTGGGCAGACAAAGTGAAGGCAATATCAAGTGATAGTATGATACTATTAATTACAACATATATACAATTAGCTGTTACTGTATCAACTTGATACATTTGTTATGTTCACAGATGATATTTTGAGTACCGGTAAACATACAAGCTACTCCATTTACTGTGACCCACTAATCACTTGACTACATCAATATTTTAATTTCTCAAATTTGTCTCATTTATTCCCAAATGTGGTTTTGAAAAACACTTTCTCAGACAATACTTTTGAAATGGATAAAATTTCAGTTTTTTAAAAAGCTAAAATTAAATTAAATTAATAAAAATGTACTTTTATCAGCATAATGAAATGAACATGACTAACACACACACAAATGATAGAATTACAAACACAGACACTCAAATAAAGTACAAAGCATTACAATAACAAAGACTGCAAAAAAATTAACAAACAGATGAAGCAGCCAGAAGGTGAACAAATGTCCACACAAAAAGCCTGACCCAGTTTTTACAAAGGAATGAAAAGATGCAGCATTTTAAGCTTTTACAAATGCTGTAAAACAGAAAAGTGATATCACAATATACTGTAATTTGTCAAATTTGTCAACTTGTAATGTATTTGGTCGCAAATAGAGCTTTTGAAAGTAACCACTGTATCCATCTTTTTGACTGACAGCCACACACTGAAATCATTTACTATCGTGGGTCACTGGGGGGTCAGACTGCATTAGCGGATTAGTTCTGTCAATTTTGACACAGCAATGATAATTACCGGACCTAGATGCTGTAATTACCGAAATTGGTTCTTATTATAGAGTGAATCAAAAACATAACCTTCAGATGACAACTGAGAAGTGGGATGCAGTTTGAAGAAGAGGCTAGAGGTGTAAAATTTAACTCAGGCAGAAGTGCTCCTCCCATTCTCAACATGTATGTCCTATACAACTTTTACCATAGTGTGTAAATCTGTGTGACTTAACCCCGACAGAACCATAGACAGACAATGATGAAAAACATACCAATGTTTTAGAATCACAAACCACTTGTGCAATCAGTAAGATTTTGACAATATACATGTGAAAGCAATAATATCAACAAATTATCAAACACAAATTTTACAGAACTATATATAATGTACTCAATATCATATGTAATGTAGGCCTGCAATCATATCATAATATATCAATCTATTAAAAATTCAGCAAACTATCAACCGACTGTACAAAGGCGGGTTATGCTTTCTACAGCCATGAACAGCAAGACCGGGCTACAGTTTTAGGGGCAATGGAAAGCAATGAAAACTATTTCCAAACATAAACAAAAGCTACCATTCATTTCAAAATAGTTTGTCAACCTAATATAATATCTCACTAAAGTGCATATTTCTGTTCACTTGTTCAGTCTTTGTAGAATTTTTTTTTTAAACTCTACCCTAAATAAACTGTCTAAATGTGCACCCATATATTCTCTACTGGTCCAGTTTCGATACCTGGCCGAACTTGGGAGTATAATAAATGCCATTGTAGATATATCTGACGAAACAATTGACCAGTCTTTGATATGTTGTTCCTTCCTTTTCGAGGCATGTTTACTATATTTGACGGATACATGTAAGACCACCATGGGACAGTTTTGCCCATCTGTTTACGGCTACCAGGGTTTATGAGTTTGTGTTGACCACTGATACTAAAGAAAGATACAAAGATGCCTTTGTACACTGACTGTGGTAATAAATGTTTCCTCTTTTATTTGAAGTGTCTTGTAAGTAACCAAAGTCTTATTTTTTTTCTAATGTTTTCATACGACACAATCTCTTTATTCTTGCTCATATTACAGCAACGGATGAAAATGATAACCATGGACAAAATATAATTCTCCATACCACTGATTTTATTTTCATAAACCATACAGAACCACATGACACCGTATAGGCCTACACAATGCCAAATCTGCAGGTAACAAAGAACTAGAAATTTTACCAGTACATGTATATTTTCAAACTTTGTAGGCCCCCCCCCCCTATATATGTTATTTTTTCCCAATAGAAATAATAAGTTTATCTAGTTCTCTGCTTATAATAATTAACATTTATTACAGTGATATACTATACCTGCAAGTCTCTATGCACATGTAAATCTTAGTTCAATCTTAAACTTGTACTAGACACAATATACATGTACATGAGCTAC
>JZLH01S0627507.1:11877-24709 GCA_001188425.1 Eucidaris tribuloides | reverse complement strand
TCTTCTTCTTCTTCTTCTTCTTTTTCTCCTTCACCTTCTTTATCATCTTCGTCATCTTCATCGTTTTTGTCGTCTTCTTCGTTTTATCTTCTTATTATAACTCTTCTCCTCCTCCTCCTCCTCTTACTTCCTCCTCTTCTTCTTCTTCTTTCTATCTTCATCCTTTACTCGATCACTATTTGACTGTCTCTAACTTTTTGTCTCGTAGATGGAACATCAGATGGGGGCTTTTTCCAAGTCTCATTTTGTTCTTTACCCAAACTATATACTGCTACAAATGCACGGCAGACAATATCTAGATAGTTCATACGCCATTTCGTATAAGGTACATCTTCTTTTAATATAACAATGATGGTATGCGAAACAATGAGACAAATTTCATCATCATCATCAAAGACACAAATCTTTTACTTCGACCACATCCGTCAGAATATACATTATTATGAGTACAAAACACAATATTATTTTCCTATGGAGAAAATGACATTCGTGATGGTAATTTTCCTGTAAATTGAAATGCAATCCATTGCAGTTAATATGAAAGTAACGAAAGAATGATGATGAGACGAAATAGGTCCCCTCGAATAATCATTTCTGACGTAGTAATCTTGGCAACCGCAATCAAGCCCTAAGTGGGATGCATATACGAGTAATGTGATATTGCTTTATGAAAGAAAGTAGTTCGCTTCCATTTCTCGGAATGGTTCACAGCGTTCCGTCATAACACAACACACCACAGCACGAGCACACACACACACACACACACAACACACACCCCAACACACACACACACACACACATACACACGACAGCAAACACGACACACACACACACCTACACACCACATTCACACACACACAATAGCATACACACCCACACAGCAAACACGTAAACCACCACACACACCAAACAACACACATACACGCATACATACATACATTAGCACACACAAACATACACACAGGAAACAACATATACCATTACATACATGACGGTAGCATACATGACATACATACATGCAATGTATGAAATGTTACAGGAAATATGTGTGCCAAAATTTTAACTTCTTAGAGTGGCTTTTAGTGATTAATTGGCAAATGATTGATTTCATGCATATTTTGCATAATTAAGGAGAAGAAGAAGAAATCCAATCAAGGTGGTGGGTTCAAGCTCAGCTACTGTCGCGAGACGAATGCCCTTCAGCGAGCATTTTTTCGCACAACCGCTGCTCTCTAGCCGCAGGTGTATAATGGGTACCCGGTGGATGGAATGTTTCATTGTTGACATGATTAGCATGTGCGCGCTGTTACAATGGCGACTGGCTGGAATGCTCCCAGGGAGTTGGAGAGTGAGCACTATAAGTGTTGGTTGAATTAATCTATCCAGTGACCGGGTAATACAATGTGTAACGTGCTATGATACTGTGTGGATAGGCGCACTATAAGAACGTACTATTATATTATTTAAGTTATTTATTATTATTGATTATTATTATTATTAATTATAAAATAAACAATGACTGTTTGCCGAAAAATTTATTATGTAATTTTGTAGGTTTACTGAGACTCTATGCGCGTGCAAAATTTGGCACGCCATCACGAGATCTGCGGCCTAGATCTCAAGGGGGCTTTTAGCACCCCCTCCCCAGCTTCGTAGGCATCAAATAGCCTGAAGTATTTCAGGTTAATATTTGAACAGTTTTCTCAACATTTCTACCGATGTGTTTCGCTGATTATTCCTGATTCTGTCCATAGCAATTGCCAGTGAGCCCGGAATTCCCTTTAAAGTTTTTGAAATACGTTCTTGTTCGATTTTATGATAGCAAACATGTGTGACGTCGGTTTTAGCGAGAAATGCTTTCATTTTTATTTAAGCAAGCAACATTGCAGCTGCAATAAAGTTAAGATTACATATGGTATGGCCTTCATATCGCGGCCACCACTTATGTATGAAACTATTTGAGGCAGTTTTGATTGCGACTGACAAATAATAAACAGAAAGCTAAATAATATTGATTGTACGTTATGTTTTATAGGCGTCCGCTCACTTCTTTTGTAATTAACTTTTAATTACTTTATGTGTACAATTAATTATGAGGTGTATTACTAAAGTCGGATATTAATTCTGACATTGATGCGTTCCATTTTTATTGCTTTATTAGTCCTGGTCTGTGTTATCCCGCACTCAATAAATCACTGCCTGTCAAATTATGTTTGTTTATGTTAATGAATTATGCATGGTCGGGTAAATTATTAAGGTCTCGCCAAGGACTTTCGTGTTATATTTCATGGTATTTACTGTTTACGGATGATAAGCAGACTAAGGTATTCTCACTTCAAAATTGTACTCCAAATATGACGCAATGGGGATTGATTTAATTTTGATTTGTTCTATTTTTTTTTTTGCAAGCATTCTATCGTAGGTATATATATTCACAAATGGATATACATATCAGATATTAGTTTTCTTTGTCATAATTTATATATTTATTTTGTTTATTTATTCAAGTTATTTATGTTTTTTCTATGTAATTTGACTTAATTTGATTCGATTTAATTTAATCTTAAGTACTCAATTTAATTTATTGGTATTATATTGCTTGTGTTTATTGCCGATTTCTCATTGTTATATATGTTTTGTATTATTGTTATGTTTTTATTTATGCAGGGCGCAGCTCTTGTAAAGCATGCTTTAAATTGACATGAGGCTATTCTGTTAAAAGAATACTGGCAATTTAAATAATAAATAAATAAATATTAGTTGTTTTTTTCTACCAAACGATATTTGCCATCCAGGAGAAATATAAAATATATACGTTCATAGTATAATAGAATTGAAAGGACATATCATCATTATATTACATTAAGTGTGAAATAAATATATATTCAAATAATCATATAAACATATAAGAAAGATAACATGGAAGAAGACTAGGAGACTGAAGATAGAAGAAGGAATGCAAGATAAGAAAGAAAAGGATTAGGTCTAAGGATGGAAACAGAGTATAAAAGGAGAAATGAAGAAAGGGAAGTAACCAGTCGAAAAAATAAAGGTTCGCACAAGGTCCAACATTGCGGAGAGAGATGCAGCGGCGCATTTCCGACCGCGGTATTCGAGCAATTGGCAACTTACGGCTATGCTTGCGCTTGCCCATGAGCGGGTCGGCAGTTTTACAACTTTTAGGTGTAGGCTCTTTGGCATCCAATAAGTGCAAGTTTGCAACGCTTAAAGGTTGAAAATAATGCCATCCTTTGAGACACAAATTTATTAGGTGCAAACAAGCAGCTTCTTGCCGCGTGAATGGCCTACGTGGTTAGTATCGTCTGCATGCCTCACGGTCAGCGGAAGATAGTGGGTTCAATCTCGGGCCGGGTCATCATCACATCATCATCATCATCATCATCATCAATCATCATCATCCATCATCAGCCGTGTTCTGTCCACTGCTGGACCGGGCCTCAGCATGTTTGTAGAAGCCAATTTGGCTGTTTCCGAAAGTACTGTCCAGTCTCATCCCTTCATCTTGCTGCTTTGTATCTGTTCTGTTCCTTTGTCATAGGTCTCCAGGTGTTAAGCTGTTGATTACCATATGCTGTCTGTTCTTCTGCTTATGTGACCGTATCCCACTTCCATTTTTTATCCTTGCTGTTTTAAATGTCCCGGAGTATTTGTTTGTTCTCGAGTCCACTTGTGGTCTTCCTATCCGTGTAACGTATAATTCGTAACATATATGTTTATATTGTGCACCTTTGAGCCGGGTGATAACGCAAAGACGTTTATATTTTATGGTGCATTCCTGCAGCTTTAGAAGGTGCTTGCAGTTTGCTCATTGCGGTCTGGGGCACCTTTAAAGGTGCACCAGTTGAAACCTATTTGTAAGAGACATGAAGTAGACGGAAGAAAAAGAAATCAAAGGAACTATGTTCATGTTGGCAATGCCATTTTAAATTTTTTAATGTCTATTTCAAGAAAACCTATTCGTATATGTGGGCTACATAATTATGATCAAAATGCTATTGGATTACTTTTGTAGGCTAAGGATAATGATTGTGCATGACCTTTGAAGCAAGAGAAATTTACGACTACATACCAATGAAAATTATTTGCAGCACAGCACCTCACATAGAAGATTACTTCGGCAAACTAATAAACATCTGAACAGTGTATTAGCATGTCGCTTTTTAAAAAAAAACCACCTCAACATTTCCGCACACACAGAGACGTTCGTTACGGAGGTGCCGAATTTTCGGGCGTCTTGTTACGACTTACATGAAACATTACTTACAACAGATTTTGAAGCACGACTTATGCTATGATGCAAATAGAATCTAATTCATTTCTTTTGATTTCCATCTAATTGAATGGTCTGCGCAGCAATGCAGAAAAAATACGTGTAACTTTGAGGATGACTTCGAAGTTTACAATCCACATCATTTTTGTACCTTATAGCGCGTGAATTGCTCAGTTATATTTTTGGCATGTTGCAAATTATTGTCATGGGCGGCTTTGATGTTTGATATCTCATAATAGGTGTCAAAGTAAATAATACTTTATGTGGTAAATGTACAAAATAAGATTTTTGTGAAATTATTTGCTGCAATAATATAACTGTGTCATTTGTTTGACCAGATAAAATTTCGTACTTTGAAACGAGGTGTAAACTAATATCGAAAATAGGACTTCCTAACGGCATTATAACAACCACAATACAATATCACGGTGGTGGATAAGCTGACCGATGAGAACGCTAATTAGTTCATTGGCACAGCCTTGTTGAACTGCGACAATACCCAATTACTCAATACGTAGTAGTAGTGTAGTAGTGTAGTTTGTTTGTAGAAGAAGCTAGTAGTAGCAGTAGTAGTCGTCGTGGAAGTAGTAGTAGTCCATAGTAGTGGTTAGTAGTAGTAGTAGTAGTAGTGTAGTAGTAGTAGTAGTAGTAGTAGTAGTAGTAGTAGTAGTAGTATAGTGGTAGTAGCAGTAGTCGTCGTGGAAGTAGTAGTAGTGGTAGTAGTAGTAGTAGTAGAGTAGAAGTAGTAGTAGTAGTAGTAGTAGTAGTAGTAGTGGTAGTAGTAGTGGAAAGTAGAAGTAGTGGTAGTAGGCAGAAGTTGTCGTCGTCGTAGTAGTCGTCGTCCGTCGTCGTCGTCATACGTAGTAGTAGTATAGAAAGTCGTCGTGTAGTAGTAGTAGTGTAGTAGTGGTAGTAGTAGTAAGTAGTGTAGTGGTAGTAGTAGTAGTAGTGGGTAGTGGTGTAGTAGTGGTCTTGTAGTAGTAGTAGTCGGTAGTAGTGGTAGTAGTAGTTAGTGAGTGTAGTGGTAGTAGTAGTAGTAGTGGTAGTAGTAGTAGTAGTGGTAGTGGTAGTGGTAGTAATAGTAGTCAGTAGTAGTAGTAGTAGTAGTAGTGGATAGTAGTAGTGTAGTGTAGTAGTAGTAGTAGTGTAGTAGTAGTAGTAGTAGTAGTAGTAGTGGTAGTAAGTAGTAGTAGTAGTGGTAGAAGTAGTGGTAGTGTAGTAGTAGTAGTAGTAGTAGAAGTAGTAGTAGTAGTAGTAGTAGTAGTAGTAGTAGTAGTAGTAGTAGTAGTAGTAGTAGTAGTAGTAGTAGTAGTGGTGGTGTGGTGGTGGCTGGTGATGGTGTGGTGGGCATGGGGAGGGGAGGGGGAGTCAGAAGTAGTAGGGCAGCTGTTTTTCGTTGTTGTTGTTTTGTTCTTGTTGTTTTGTTGTTGTTGATTGAAAGAATGAAGAAGAACAAGAAGAAGAAGAATAAGAAGGAAGAAGAAGAAGAAGAAGAAGAGAGAAGAAGAAAGAAGAAGAGAAGAAGAAGAAGAGAAAGAAGAAGAGGAAGGAGAGGAAGGAGGGAGAAGGAGGAGGAGGTGAAGGAGGAGATGAAGAAGAAAAAGAAGAAGAGGAGGAGGAGGAGGAGGAGAGGAGGAGGAGGAGGAGGAGACTGATCAACAAACTAAATAAAAACATGTATTAGTTTATGTCAACACAGCCAAAATACTAAGCATCATCATAAACTTATTGCTTCTCGCATGTAATACTGCTATTGTTTGTGGCTCGCTCAAATTCGGTTCCTACAGATGGATTTGACTGTAGCCGCAGGTGAAATGTGACCTATGTAATAAAGTTTACTTTTAAAAGCCGTGCAAGTTTAGTTGGGGATTTTTTGTTATTTGAAAGCTTTATGCCCAAAGTCATACCGCTGGCAATGATAGATTCTGAATGTCTTTTCGTTTTTTTATATGAATCTTATGATAAATGTCGGGGGGAACCCCCGACCTTTTCATAAATTCATATAAAAAAATGAAGAGACATTCAGATCTATCATTGGGCAGGGTTAGACTTTGGGGCATAAAGCTTTCAATAACAAAAAGATCCGCAAAGTAGCACTATACGGTCCACGCATCTTAGTTATGTTAATGATAATTAATTTTAAATATGAATTTTCTATGGTATTTGCTGTTGATAATGACATATGAAAAATGAAATTAATGTATGCTATAATAATGTCATGTGTATAATTTGGTTCATTTATGTATTGTTTTACGTGAATTTCTTGATGGCAAAGTGGATAAACTAAATTCAAATCACAATCAAATCAAAATGTATCCATTTGCCAGATGATTAGGTTTTGCATCGTTGTCAAAAATGCATTTTGTACATGTTCGTGTTTTATAAAAATTCATGTATACTGGACGATCATCCGCTTAAAATAGAAGTTGAATCGATAAACTACCACTTTTTGCCGATAAAGAACATACCATGACAGTCAAATTTGGTAACGCGTGTGCACTTTTGCCAGTACTGATAATTTGTATATACATTTTTCAAATTTTTATGTGAAGATTTTAATTGGTGAAGTGTATGTCCTGGAGATTAAAGTTATGGTTCACCTACAACTAGATTAATATTCTTAGTTTGATAAACGAATTAATATGGCTTTCCATTCATTGAAGTCAGCTGTGTGTTAAATTTTCATTAACATTTTGATCATGATCAGTGCATCATCTGCATTATTATTTTCATCCTCACGTGTTTGCAACTATTTCATGTTATTTATTTTTTACCTAGATCTGCTAATTACGTATACTTGAATTATTTTCAGTGTCATGTTTTCAAACTTTGTTTAGCAGTCCGGCTGTCCATACTTACTGCGTACCATAATGTTGTTAAATATTTATCCCGAATTTCTGTTCTAATCTATTCTGATTTGTTATTCTTTACTCTAAATGTCTTAACATGCGTTCTTTTACTACATTTTGTTGTTCTTATGATATGTTTGCAGAAGAAAAAATCAATCAAATCATGAGAGTTTTTCTTCTCTGTCGTGTTTTAACTTCGTACAGTCGCTGGTCTTCCCGCTGCCGGACGCATTACTTCTAATCGCATTCCGCATCTTGTATTCATCCTCACAGTGCAACCATTGAACTCTTTCGTCAAACTACACACTAGAAAATAATATATACTGATCGTACCATGCAATAGAGGTGTGTCTTGCAAATAGATTATCCTCGCAGCACAACAGTTTCTTCTGGCAAATATAGTCACCAAAGCTACTTGTGTTGAGTATTTACTTTTGTTTACTTACGGGTAAGCGTTCATCTTTCCCTTTGTCCTTTGTCTAAGACAAGAGGATTGCAAGCGTTCAGAAATCTTTTAAGGACATTTGGTAGACTGTGAGTATCGGTGACAAACACATTTTTCGGCGTTGAAAGGTGAATGACACTTCACGCTTGGAAAAGACGGTTATAGGTATTCAAATTCCATCATCATTCCTTGAGGCCTGATAAGAGTTATACATTCCATATTTTTGTTTTCTTATGAATGCAATAACTTGGGAATCAAACTTGCATACATGGCAGTTATTGCTTGCATTGATCGAGACTGTTTCCAACTTCGGCGTTGTTATATTAGGGAAACCTTATTTAAAAAGATGTGATATTTTTTTTTTCTAAGGTAAACCGGTAATTGAACATCAAGGAATGTAGTTCGCAAATAAGCAATTAGTAAGTTTTAATTGCGGAAGTAAGAAAAAAACACATGATATTTTCTTTAAGCTTTGTACAATGAGATATTGGCACAACTAATGCAGCAACATGATTGCTCGGGAAGCAGGAGAGGAGATTTTATGTGACGAGTGGGGACGAAAAACAACGAAAGGCGATATAGACGGATATTTGGTTTGGGTGCTGTTTTTTGTGCTAATGTTAACTGGAGGCTTCAAGCAATGCATAACAGAAAAGCACTGACAGCTCATGCATGCTGACTCATTACATTAGACCTTTGAATGCCGAGGCGTCCGATCTGGGAGGGGGGAGGGGTAGGTGGCAGAGGCGATCGCTCCGATTGAAAATATTGGGGGGGAAGCGCAAACATATCGATTTGACCAATTCTTTTGACCAATTTGAAAAATTGCACTGCAATATATGTCTTTAGTATAAGCATTTGAAAGCACTATAAATCCGATTAATATTGGCAAGAAAAGTACTATTATACAATCGCCAATTTTTCGGCGGCGTTTTGGCGCAGCAAAATTCTGTATTACAATTTGGCGCGCGGAGCGGCACGAAAATTTTAGACATTTGTTTGCATTTTGCCCGCCCCCCCATAGGCGAAACATGGATCGACGCACCTGCTTTAAAATTGTCTTTTCTTCTTGATTTGGAAGCCGCTCCCCCCCCGGATTGGCTGACATAAACTCACAGTGATTGAACTGATTGGTCTTTATGTATTGTTGGTGTGGTGTTCTTTAAGGCAGCGCAATGTTTAAATCGATGTCCGATTATTCACGCCGATCTGTTTTGAAATTTATGGAAATTGTGCGAATCATATCCAAGAAGAATAAACGGGGTTTCAACGACGTAGATGGCGTTAGTTAATCGTCCTCCCGTTATCGCGCTTCATAAATGGCTTCGCCAATCACTGGTCGACTGGTGACAATGGTGCCCGTTAATCAGTGGTTATAATTAGAACAGATGTTATTGGTTTAAAGAATGTGCATGATTATGACTGTTAATATCAAGTAGTTATGTAAATCACTTGTCTATAAAAATCCCCTGCTTTTGAGACCAAGCTGCTTAATTTCTTCTCAAGAAAATGACTTATGAAAACAGGGAGGTCTAAAGCATTCAGCAATCTGAATCACGTTCAAAAGATATTGAACCAGAAACATTTCATTTGGAAGCATTCGAGTTGATCATTATAGCGCGACCACTACTGACGTAAATACGGACAAAGTCAGCAAAATACGTTCCGAAATATCGTTTTCACCCATCATCAATTTTAAAAAGGAATATTTTGAGATTTAGCTTTTGTTAAATTTTCAAAGTAGAATTGTATACACGAGTATCGTATATTATATCTTTTGGGCACTTTTCAGTTTTCTAGATTCTAAGTTGAGCTTAACCGCCGTTGGTTAACGGCGAGTTCTTTGGAGCTCAGGGAATTTCGGAGTTAACGACCCGCATTCGGGGGCGTGTAAATTGCGAGTTAACTCGAAGATTTTAACACCTGAGAAATTTTAGGGCTTAACTCCGAAAATTTGCGAGAGATAGCTCGGATAGGACGATGATTGGAAACACTTGAAAAATGCATCCAGAACATAATGAGTTGGGACATACCTGATTGTACTAGCTGAAGTGTTTATTTGGATGGAAGAATTGTCTTAATTTTTTCACTGAGGAGAATCAAGCAATAAGGGCAAACGCAATATTGGCATTAATCTTTTTTGGTTCACCGATCTAAATAATCAATAGGCATCTAAGCTATAACATTTGCCTAATGACTATCACAATAAATTATTTGATGAAGTTAATTTAGTTCATAATTGAACGAGTGCAACGTTTGACTTACTAATATGTCCAGCAGAATCTGCGTACTTTATTTGATTCTAGAAGCAGTTGTACAAGTTGAGGACCTACTTTCAATCATGTTATTTACTCTAATAGTACTGATCTGCACAAGCCAGAGCGCCTTGACCTAAATGTGGTCTGGCATGACATATAGAGTTTACAATTGTGATTTAAATTTAATGGATTTTTTTTCCTCTTCACTAAGGCTAGTGTGAGTATTTCTGTTACTGTATTATGAATTACATTTTCAATCATACATACAAGTTGATATATTACTGGATGCTATGTCGGCAAGCTATAATGTTGTGTCAAGAAGCATGCTTATGCCGAAAGGTTCCTCTTTAAATATGTTTAAAATAGAAAATAAATAAATAAATAAATAAATAAATAAATAATAAATAAATAAATAGAATTAATTAATTAATGGATTGATTGAAGCTAATTTACTGTTAATCAAATGTTTTCAAAGCTTCCCGTTAGGGTAGAATAACGCTTGCTTAGCGATCAGAATACCGTATACGCAAAGAAATAATAAGATAAGATGAGATGAATGAGGAGGAGGAGGAGGAAGAGGACGGAGGAGGAGGATTGTTACGTGATGGATGAAAATAGCAACAACAGATGAAACTCTGTAGCGTCAGTGATTCTTTTTCATACGCTGGCGTCTACTAGGGAACGGACAAGACAGGGAATGCAAATTTGTCTAATTCCGCAACCTATCGCATATTCTGGAAAAATCTGTTCTTTCTTATCACTCCTGAACACATTCCTGGGGTTTCCGATCACTTTCGAAATGACCTTCTTCGCACGCTGCCTAATCTTATCATTGCTATAGTGGGCGCCGCTGCCCTCACACAACAAGGACTGTTTAAAGTAATGATGAACTATATTATTTTTATGATGGTTGGGATGGGACTGCACTGTGGTTGATTTATTTTTTAGGTGATTCTCGTGTAAATGCTGCACGATTTTCATTCATTTTGAACATTAAGCAAATGAAATACGCAAAATCATTTTCAAAATCAAAGATGCTTAAATCACCGTAGATTTGAAATGTTTGATTAGATGCTGATCTTATTATGGAAGTGATGTATTTTGTGAGCACCGTTTTACTATAAATGCGGCCAAACAGTTCAGAAATTTATGATGAATTAAAAAGTGGGTAGTCTATTTTTTTTTTACATTAAACAACGATGATAGTAAATTTTAGGCAACTAGGTAGCACCAGTGGCGCATTTTGTAACTTAAATGATTGTATTTTCGCCTGAACTGCATCGCCGTATAATTCATGCACCTCGTATGGCATCGTGTATAATACAATGAATCAGCGGACTCTCGCTTAGTCGATGGCGAGAGCGAAGGAAACTGCCATAATTTTGCATGACAGACTATATTAAAGAAATAAGCTACTTGCTCACTTCCGCACGCACTCAAATAGCATCAACGAATGAATAATAATGTAACAATACAAAGTACCACCCTTTTTTCAAATGCTATTTCACGAAATGAGTTTGAGCAAAAAACAATTTGGCTAAGCAGTGTTTCTACACTATTTTACTTCCTTTATGAAAATGATTTGATCTTCAAGTCATGTATGAGTGGGCATGCATGTAAATGATAGATTTTTTAGGATTTGCAAGTCATCACATCCTTTTATTATGATTACCAATTAGTTAAGTACTTACAAATGGTGTTTTTGAAGTTTGAGATCGCAAGTCAGCTATCGACTTATTGTTTTAAAATGAGAAAAACTACATAAGATATGCTTCCCAGACTACTTGGTTCTTTCCAAGGAGTTTAAATTTGCTCAAATGCAAACACGGTACGCATGACGCAGGTGACGGGCAATGGGCGACTACGGACACTTGCTAAATGTTTTAATGGTTGAAACTCTGTGTGACTTGCGGGTACGCGACCGATCATTACAATTTTTGGAAGCTAAGGGAACCGTGTTCGTACTTTTGCAATTTTTTTTAAATTTAACGCGTCCAGATTTTAAAGCAAAACTACGTTTTCCTACCAAAGGTTCTATGGCAGTGTGTTTATTTATACTTATCCCTCACATTGTGAAAGATTTGACGCTGATTTCATCGCATCTTTGGCCGTTTTCTGGAGTGCAAATCCGCGAACTAAATGCTTTACGCCTAAAAAGCCGCAAGCTATTTTATGCTCTCCGTGGCCCAGGGGGGGGGGCACTTGTGCTTCCCCTCTTAAAATGACTACTTTTTTTGACCGAAATCACTCTCAAATTTGGGCACTACATGGAAACAACTTAAACTCTACAAAAACGCAATCATCTAATTTCTGAAGATGCACGCATGGGGGCGGCTATTCACCATCATATAATGAAATACATCGAAAAAAGGATTTTGTTAATATTTCTAAGTTTTCGTCTTCAAAATCCTATGTATACATCACAAGTATTTGATTTGTCAATAATTTAACAAGATCACATATTTTAGACAGGAAAATAAGTATTCTTGAGTAAATTTTGATCTGTTTTGGGCTACATATTTTGTGTTAGCAATAACATGCATGTACATGTAATCGGGCAATATGCATGAATTCTCATGCGCAACTGTCTGGTTGTTAATGAGAGTTGAATACATAAACAATATGCAATTTTGTTATCATTCTGGTACATCCATTTTGATGAAATAGCCACAGCTTGATACATTAACATCTAGTATATATTTAATCAATCTAAAATGGAATAAGAAAGAATAACAAGAAAAAATGATTTTTTAATATTTTTGTATTATTTTTTATTGTTTTGGCGCCATTTCCGGTCAAAAATAAAGAAACAAAGAAATGTTTTAAATATGTTCTTAATAGATAAAACGAATAAGTTTGATGTCATATTGAGCCAACAAGATATGAAAACAAGTGACATAAACTCTTCTGAAGTAGTGATAAAATCAATGGAATATCAAAAAATTGACACACATGACTTCAATGTGGTTGCCATGGCATACGCCGAATT
>JZLH01S0627497.1:76542-93524 GCA_001188425.1 Eucidaris tribuloides | reverse complement strand
TTTTCATATCTGTTGGCTCAAATATGACATGAAACTTATGGTTCATCTATTTAAGAACATATTCAAAATATTTCTTTTGTTTTTCTTTATTTTTGACAGGAAAATGGTGCCAAAACAATAGAAATAATAAAAAATATTGAAAATTCGTTTTTTCTTGTTCTTTTTCTTTATTTCCAATTTTAGATTATTAAATTATACTAGATTTAATGTATCAAAGTGTTATTTCATCAAAATGGTGTACCAGAATGATAACAAATTGCATTTGTTTATGTTATTTCTACTCTTTATTACAACCAACAGTGCATAGTAATTCGTGCATATATGCATTACATGTACATGCATGTATTGTAACACAAAATATGAACCCAAAACAGTCAAAGTTTACTCAAAATACTTATTTTCTGTCTAAAAATATGTGATCTTGTATAATTATTGACAAATCAATTACTTGTGAATGTACATGTATACATAGGATTTTGAAGACGAAAACTTAGAAATATTAACAAAATCCCTTTCTTCTATGTATTTCATTATATTATGGTGAATAGCGCCCCCATGCGGTGACCTTCAGAAATTTTGATGATTGCGTTTTGTAGAGTTTGAGTTGTTTTCCATGTGTGCCAAATTTGAGAGTGATTGGTCAAAAAATAAGATTTTAGAGAGGGGGGCACAATGTGACGACCCCCCCCCCCCCCTTTGGGCCCACGGAGAGCCAAAAATAGCTTGGGCTTTTTAGGGTTAAACCTCTTGGCATTATTCAGCATTTTAGAAAATATGTTTTGTATTCTTTTTCTGAAGTATTTAAAATAAAGTCTGATCAAGCACTTGATCTGATTATATTCTGGAGGTAGCTACAGCCAAGATTATAAAAAAAAGCACAGCAAAAGATATGCAAATGCTATGAATTCTCACCGCAAACCAGTCCTTCTGAACTGACAGCTTATAAATATTTAATTAGCTCAGAGCAAAGTTTGATTCGTGGATGCTTAAATCTAGTTAACTGTGGCATAACTGCTGCCCAGTTTAGCCTGCTGATAGTTCCACTACGACAAAGTTACAGTTACAGATTCAATTCTAGTTGCGTCATTCTTTTTCTGAGTTCTTGAAAATGTTACATGTAGATCAAGCATTTGATCTTATTCTGAAGGTAGCTACCTACAAGATTACAAATAAAGAGCACAGAAAAAAAAATCATTTTAATACCATGAATTCTCCCTGCAAACCTCTCATTAAAAATTTTGTATTAGTTGTACACATTGGGAGCTACTCCTATTTCCATTGACCTATGTATGTGTCATGTAACATACACTACAATACATGTTTCAGTTTCAGTTATCAATACCTGCCTTCATTAAAGATTGTGTCAAATTGGTACTAGAATGTCAAAATATGGGCACAATGATCACCCAAATTACTTGACACTATCCAGCAGACACATTTGGATAAAGGTATTTTTAGAAACTTGATTAGAAGCTGTAACATGTGGCTATTTTCAATTTTGCTGTATTTTTGTATATTTTTTGCTAATCTTGTTTACACTATTAGTGTAATTTGCCAAATAGATAATAATAATAATCACCAATAATTTTCTTCTATTTTTGATTGAAGCTTTGGCCTTGCCTCACCATCACAGCGATCAGCTGAAGTTGAATGGCCAGCTACAAGTGGACCAGCCTCCCCTGAAAGCCCCAAGGAAATTATCAAGTAGGTTTATGCAAAATATATCATTCAGTGGTGTAATGAGAATAAAAACTTTTTTGTGTGGGGGTAGAGATAACAATGAGAACGTATGGCGGCTGCATAATGAACAAGTTTGGAGATGGGGATAAATATCCCCTTGGAAAATCTTCTATTTTAAATGATTTTGAGCATTTTATCGAAACAGTTGAGTATTGAAGTGACTATGTGGCTAATACTGCAAGTCTATCAATTCATTTTTCTTAAAAATACAAGGAGATACAGCTTGAAACCACCACACTATGTAGAATAAAAACCAATACTTTAAGGTGGTACATACAACTCAAATTTGACAAATTGACCGAAAATTGATGATAAAACTGTCATAAATTTCACTATGATATGAAAACCCCTCAAATTACAGTATCCATAGAAGTTGATGGTGGTTTAATTTTCATGAATTTTGCAAATGCATCAGTGATGATGAAAATACTAACATGCAAATTATACACGCATTTTAGTAGGAGAGTAAGTTGATGTATGGTAACTTTAAAAACAGAGTATACGGAATTTGCACGCCCAGAAAACGCAAAATGAATTATATACACCAAACACAAATGTGTAAGAAGATAAAAAACACCTCATCAGAACCTTTGGGGCGTAGAATACGTAGTTTGTCGTGGAAAATGCCGCGAATTTAACAGCCTTTCAACAAATATTCACAGTGACATTAACGTCCACAGGCCTTTCCGTTAGTTCTAAAATTGTCAGATCAGCCGTTAACCGAAGGTCATGCAGAGTTCAGCTGTTTTACCAATCGGTGTGCTCCACTGGTCATGTGAATCGTGATCTGCAATTTGAGCAATATTCAAACTCGCGAAAAGAACAATGTTCTGGTAGCATATCGTTATTAGTTTTTCTGATAAAACAACAAATTTGTGACGTATGGATCTCAAACTTTCAACACACCATTTGTAAGTACTAAACTACCGTTTGGTATTGATAATGGAGGGAAGTGATGGACTTGCAAATCAAAAACACAGTCTTTAAGCGATGGATTTGACCATTAAATTGTGCAGAAGATACCCAATACATCAAGTACTTCTTTTATTCATGGCAGCATTAGTAAAGCAGTAAACAGGCTTTTCACGTTGACTATGACATACATACTCCATTGTTGCTGGCTGCTGTATGACTACTAACAGTGTGTCTCAAAAAAAAATTGTGCAAGTGAAAACCGCTCTCTTTGGCATTTAGAAAATACTCTTGTGACATGATGCTTATATCAGCGTCAAGAGCATAGTCTTAGCTTTCAAATACGGTTAGTTTTGTTCAATTTGCTTGTCTTAATGTAGAGATATGTTAATTTAAATAATAAATGGTAAAATTGCAATTGTGCCACTTTTACCACAGTCCCTTGTAAAAGTGACATGATTGTGATTCCACCCTTTTGTTGTTTACAACATATCTCAAGATTAAAACAAGCAAATTGAACGGAACAAATGGCATTTGAAAGCTAAGACTTTGCCCTTGACGGTGATGTAAGCATCATGTAGCCAGAGTATTTTCTAATTGCCGAAGAGGGTGCCTTTTACTTGCAGAATTTTTTAAGACATGCTGCAGCACGTCTCAAAAAATTGTTCAAGTGAAAAACGCCCTCTTTGACAGTTGGAAAATACTGCTGTAACACTTGTTTACGTCAACATCAAGGGCAAAGACTTAACTTTAAAATGATGTTTGTTCTGTTCAATTTGCTTGTTTTGATCTCGAGGTATCTTGTAAAATACAAAAGGGTGAAATCACAATTGTGTCACTTTTACGGGAAGAGGGCCTTATGCCATTATTGACTGTAATAAAAGTGGCACATTTGTGATCTTACCTTTTCGTGTTAAACTGAATATATCTCAGGATTAAAACAAGCAAACTGAACAGAACAAACGGCATTTGAAAGCTAAGACTACGCTCTCGATGGTGATGTAAGCATTACGTAACAAAAATGTTTTTTTCATTACCAAAGAGGGCGCTTTTGACTTGCACAATTATTTTTGAGACACACTGTATAGACAATGCATTTCTCTCGGATTGGGAGGGTGTAAGCGGACACTGTAGGCAGATGGTCACTATAGACAAATGGCCACTAAGACAGGTTTGACTGTATTGTGTTCTGGTATTTCTGACCTGTTTATTCTGATATTATTTCACAGCCCATGGCAGCGGACCGGTGCGGTGTCGCCACCTACCCCATCCATCAGCTTCTCAGAAATCGTGAGAGCCGAATCGCAGCAGAAGGACAACTTGGATAAAGCCATGAACAAATCCCTGTCACAGATTCAGGTAGGAGGGGTGTATGCTTGTTCTTTCTAAAGATTGGTCATTTCAAAAAGCTGCTATTTCAAAAGTCCTTTATTCAAAAGATCCGTCACTTATATTGCTTATTATTCTATGTTCACAGATTTTTTAAACCAGAGAACATTTTAAGGAAATCATTTGTTGAATAATCAGAAGCTTTTTTAACCCTAATAAGGCTGGAGGAGGGTGGGGGGGTAGATTATGCCCCTAGACGTTTCCACACAATATGTCTACAATGCGCAAAGCAATTGTCACAGTGTTTCATGACTCTTATCTTTCAAAACCAAACTTGCGACATCTGGGCATGCGGTTCCGTAGTCACGCAACATTTCAACTTGCATGTCAAACCAAAAATCAGTCAAGAACTCGATTTCATGTCCTGTTTCAATACAAATAAATTTTGTTTTCAGCCCAAATTCATAAGTGTATGATTATTTTTACTTTTACTTATTAAAATTCATTAATTTTTTGCTGTTTGTGACCACAAAAGCGTCTCCGACAAATTTCATCGAAAAGGTAAAAAAACAAAGAAATTCATGAGAAATTTCAAAAAGAAGAAAATGATTTATGAATGTTCATAACAAACTTTTAGAATAAAGACCCGTTGACAAAATAATGATAACAGTACCGATGATGATAATGATGATGGTGATTATGATGATGATGAAGATGATGATGATGATGATGATGATGATGATGATGATGATGATGATGATGATGATGATATGAAAATTAAAGGAGAAGAAGAACAAGAACTAATTTTACTCATAGTGGCCATAAACAAGAAAAGTTTTCATCTTAACATCGATGAATTTTCCTTCTACATGAGTCTTCATACAATTTTATTTTAGGACTCAACATTGAAATATCAACATAGACAGTGACAAAAATATTTACATGCGTTATAAATGGGCATGTCTTTTCTGTCTTTACGACCGTTTTTATTTCCATATGACCCCCTTCAGATCAAAGACTGTGTCGAAAAGACATTTCACCAATATTTCCAAATACTTGTAGACAGATCTTGGATGCGTAATGACAGTATGGTTCCACCCCATTAGACGCATGCTATTAGTTCCATTCCATTTGCTTCTCGTACAATTCGCAATCAGTTACACCTGTCCCATTTAAAGTGGCATCTGGCTCAAATCTCGTGTTGGTGATGTTAGAGGTTTAAAGTCGAGGTGAAATGTAAAAGCGCCCTCTTTTTCAAATAATAGAGAGGAGGACCAATGTTTCCTGTAATGCAAGATTAAATGCTTTGCCAAAAAATAAAAAATAAATATCAGTATTTGTGATTTGGGATTTTTTTTATTTTTCATTTATGTCTTTATTTTATTTATTTATTCATTCTTTGTGGTACTCTCTGCATATGATTATACAGGAAGGAAATTCCAGAATATTAAGATTAAATGTGTAATATGTAAATTAAAAACAATCAAAAATAGCATGCTTTGTTTTTTCTTTTTGCAATTTTTACATCATGACACCGCTGTATACAAATATGTGTCTGTATTTCAAGACTAGTTTTAAATCTAAACTTGAAGTTACCATTGACAGTTGACCTTTAAAGATAATATTCAGCTATTGTTTTTCTCAATGCTCTGTGTTCCAAACTCTGTTTTGTATTCCAAATTTCTTGGAAGAACAGTAGTGATTTTGATGTAGTTTATTGCATTTTTTGACAACTTGAGCGATCACTAAAATCCATTCATTAAAATATTTTACCCAACCATGATTCCTTGTTGGACCACAGGCTAATGTTTATATATAAACACTACACAAAAAATAAGTTCCCCCTTTTTTTGAAAATTCCATAACTTTTACGAAATGTTTAAGCAAAATAATTTGACAGGAGTTTCTTTCATGCAATCATTGACTAACTTCTGTTGTGAAAATGTGATTGTCCGTCAAGTCATGCCATGGGTGAGCACGGTAATAGGCCAAAATGTCACTTCTTAAAGTCACAAGGTCATTTTGAGGAATTTTGATGCAGGATTTGACAAATTCTGTTTTTTGATGATTAAGCGCTATTTATGTTAATCAGCTATCGTTTGACCCCCTTACAATTCTTTTGCACTTTTCGCATATTTACGCTTCCGTGAGCCTCAATTTAACAATTTCCATCCATCCTCAATTTTGAAATTGTAAAATCATTATGTTTATTGAAAAAATTGCAAATTATATTTTTCAGCAAAGTGTATCTGTACACGTTGTATGGACATAAGAGGTTGTAACCATGTCAGGGTTTAGTGAGCACAGTTTATAAATAAAGCAAAAAATACCATTGTTTACCATTATTTTGGCAAGAGAGATGACTCCTGTGACTTTTGAAAAGTGACATTTTTGCCTTTAATTCATGCTCACTCATGCATGGCTTGACAAATTAATCTTATTTTCACACAGAGGTTAGTCAAGGAGTGTGGAAATGTTCTTGCCAAGTTATTTAGCTAAAACTTATTTCATTAAAAAGTTATGGTATTTTGAACAAGGGGGAACTTACTTTTTGTGTAGTGTTTATATACATATATATATATATATATATATATATATATAGTTTTTTTTTTCGTCTCTTCTCATGTAGGCAGATAAGTATAGTAATATGCAAAACATTATCTTTACTTTCAAGACCCTTTTTAGACTGAACTTTGTATATTCTACTAAAATTTAGTTTCAATAATTGTTATGCATATGTTTTCAATAAATTTGTTTCAGTTTTGTAGAGTCAGTGTACTATTTTGGCCAAACAGTACACTACAAACCCACAACACAGCTATATTCATATTACAAAATACCTTAATGTCACTTTAAATTTACTTAAGTTGTTCTTTATCTATATATAACTGACAAAATTACACCAACTAGAAGTGAAGGCAAACTGCTGAGGGATTTATAAAGATCACTCACTGTGAAGATGCACTCAAATAACCAATTTTAAGTGCTATGTGGTGTTTAGTCTGTCGGCATGTGCTGGTTTTATTGTTAATATCGTAACTGCATCAGTAAATAAATAACTTCTGTGGTGACGCAAGTCTTGTAGTCTACTGAAGTCAGTGACACCAGAGTTGGGTTCACACTGAAGAGAATTATATTCCAGATAGCTTGTAGTTAACTAACTTTGAGGATAAGGTAGCACCAAGGCAGTTACAGGGTGAAGATATTCTAGTGTGAACACCCTTGTAGTTTACTAACGTCAGATTTACTTCAAGTTAATTAATTGTCCAATAACCACAAGACTTCTTGTGGTTAAGTAATGGACAGCTTGCAAATAAAGAAATACCAATTGTGGAACATCAAAGGTAGTGGAAATGTGAACAAAGTTATTAACAAACCTGTGGTTAAGTTCGATCCCTGCCAATACTGTTGAACTACTGGTAAATACAGCCATGGAACTGGGGTTATGGTGTGTGGCGCATTACATTTGATGATTTAAAGGCAGGGAATCTCATTTGCACCCCTCCTGCAACACAGCAAAACATTACTCTTGCCCTTAAAGGCCACATAATATGAAGGATATATCTGTGAAATCTGAAGATTATTAATTGCTTAGAATTTTAAAAATGCGCAAAAAAAACCAAGTGTCATTTAATGTCTATTGTATGCTAGGAATTTTTGTCCCTACATTACAATTCAAATCAAAGTCTAACAGTCACTAGACTAAACGGTCACTCTTTTATAGGCTATACCTGTGTATTTACACAATGTCAATTTTTGGGCGTGCAAAAGAGACACCCTGCCTTTAATCTTCAAGCGATGCTCATAGATAGAAAATATGACTGTTATCGTCAATGATAAAGTATATGTGAATGAACTCGTGGTTAAAAGAGCAAATTTCTTATCATTGATGGTAAGTTTAAAGTTATCAACAATGAAATACCATGTGAACATGACTATTGTTTCTTCCGTCTTTTTTTAAATCAGATTGAAGAGAGGGCCATCGATGAACTTTTTGCTTTCTACCGAGGGGCGGGTAAACCTGACGAATACGTGACAGTCGAGAGGGTACACCAGGTCATGGCAGCACCTTTATGGAGGAAGACTTCTGAGAGTAGATGACAGTGACCTAAGATGATCTTAAGTGTGTAGTTTGGTGAATTAAGATGATCTTAAGTATGTATTTTGGTGACTTAACATGATCTTAGGAGAGTTTGTAGAAACAGTGACTTAAGTTAATTTTATGTGTGTAGCTTGTAAAAAAAGTGATTTGAGATGACTTTGAATAGATGGTTTTTAGAAACAGTGACTTCAGTTGATCTTAAGTAGTTTGAAGAAGCAGTGACTTAAGTTGATCTTAACGTATTTGAGGGGCAGGCAAACCTAAGGAATAAGTGACAGTTGAGAAAGTACACCAGGTCATGGCAACATCCCTATGGAAGGGTAACATCTGACAGTACATGAAAGTGACTTAGGATGATCTTAAGAGGTGATGTGTAGAAACAGTTACTTAAGTTGATCTATAGGTAGTTCGTAAAAAAAAAAAAATGTGATTTGAGATGATCTGTAGTAGGGATTTTTTTTTTTTAGAAACAGTGATTTAAGTTGATTTTGAGTAGCTAGTTTGGAGAAGTTGAGACATAAGGTGATCTTAATCGTTGACTACGAGATTCCACAAATCCCCATAGACTTTGTACAGGGGCAATCCGGTTCCCGTAAGCAACGGGTTAAGTATACAGTCTGTAGAAAGATGCATTGTCTTTAAAGGTGTATTGATCTTGTTAGAAGAGTAATCATGAAATTGCTTTTTGCCAATGATGCATGCATTTAATTTAATGAAACCTGCTGCCGCCGCTTGTGAGAGACAATCACAAGAAGGATGCAAAATTCATGAAATATTCCTTTCTTGGCACTAAAAATATTTGTGTCTGTTCTTGGACCTCAATGGTGCTTTTCTGTGGGTATATGCCACCTAGTATTTTAAATAATTTGCCAATAGCACTGCCAAAAATGGTCATTGTGAAATAACTTTTTCATACAGTTACTAAGTAAACCAAACTCTGGTAAATTGCTAATTGATATGTATATGACTAAAATTAAACAGCAGTTGGATAAATATTCAATTCTGGTTAGTGATTAATAAGTGCCTACTGCTGATAACCAAATTGTATTTAATTTACAACAAGATTGCAGCTGATAAAGAGTTAATAGAATAATAACTCCAGAATCATAAATTATGAGAGCAGGACAAGGGGAATAAATTACTTTGTCATCTTCTTTATGAAAATGGATATTTTAACCAAACTTGTCAGAATCATCTGTATGGCAAGGGGATGCAAAGTTGTTTTTTTTCAAATGGTTCATGTGCCCCTATTGGTGCCTAGATATCAGGCTACAAGGGCTGAAACTATGTACAATTTATGACATACTTTCTGGTGACATCACAGAAAAGTTGCATGACCCCAGGTGAGCATCATCGCCCTTACCCCCCCCCCTTCCCCAAACTCTTGCTGTATACAGTGCACTCTTGTTATAAAGAACACTGATATAACAAATTTCATAATGAAAAAAGTAAAATCTCTGGTCCCATATCTTGGTTTTTCTTTGTATTGTTTTTAAAACCCTGATATAAAGGAATTTAGTTATAAAGAAACAAGTTCATGGGTCCCAAGAACTTCTTTATAACGAGAGTGCACTGTACCCCAAACAGAGTTTAATGCCCTAGTTTCTGTTCTGCATCATCATCAACTTAATTCTCACTACAGGGAAACCCCGTTATAACGAGCTCGGATAGAGCGAGGTACCGCTTTCAACGAGGTGATTGTCTCGGTCGTGTTTTCATTTACGTGTTGTTCAATGGAAAGAAGTGCCGTTTATAGCGAGCTCGGTTATTGCGAGATTTCGCTTACAACGAGGTATTTTTCTCAACCCATTAACAAAGAAAAACAGAAGAAATACAGCCGGTTAAAACAAGGAAATGAAAGTTGCATGGTCCGCTGACCAAATTCTAAATTTTGGCAACGCGAAAAATGGCCAATCGTTTCAGAGCGCATCGCACTTCAGCCTGCCATGCACAGCGCAGCCATGCACAATACATGAAGTCCCTGTTATGTGCAAGTGTGTATGTGTGTGTGTACACACACAACTGCACAGTACATGTACATTCAGCTGTCACACAAAGCCTGCCTCCCACACAGTACTCGACGCAAGTTACGAGCGTGAAGGTTGTTGCTTTATTTCGAGGTCTAGTTTCCTTTATTACCTTGGATGAGTATATAAATGAAAAATAATCAGCTTTCCATTCATAGTTTTGGTGCAGAACAAGTAGGAAAAGCAGTAAACAGATGGGTTTACTGCCTAGTCCCATGCATGTTATATTTTGTGTGTTACATTATTTGTACGTTTACAACGAGGTACCGGTTACAACGAGGTAAAGTCGGCAGTCCCGACAACCTCGTTATAACGGGGTTTCCCTGTATCAAAGTTAAAACAAAAACAGAAAAGTAAATGAAAAGTAAAACATCCTAACTTATCCCTGTTACTTGGCAGCCCCTTCTTCCCATAACCCTCAGCTGTGACATCACTTTCCTTCAAATTTGTCAGTCACGAGCCAGTTGGAAGGGCAGTCAGAAGGCCGGTTGTAAAGATTGAGCATGACAAATCATTACAGTTGACCTTCTTAGTGGGTCGTGACTGGCAAAAGTGAAGGATCGTAAAGTCACACCCGTAGTCACAAGTTGCAAGGAAAATTTTGTAATGTGCTGTGGCCTTTGCACACTTTTCACTGTCACTGTCACAAGCCATCTTAAAGCACAAGCTTAGTTTTGGCCTAGTTTTATTTGAAAGCTTTATGCCCAAAGGTCATATCACACCAATAACAGATTCTGAATGTCTTTCGGTTTTTTCCTGATCTTTCAGCTGAGGTAGAATTTAGATTACCTTAACACCTTGTTAACGCTTTGGATGCTATACTGTAAAATGTAGTCAAAAATCTCGGGGGCCCCCCCCCCCCCCCCCCCCCCCCCCCAGAATTTTCAATGATTAATTTTTAAAAAACAAAAGACATTCAGAATCTGTTATTGGTGTGATATGACCTTTGGGCATAAAGCTTTCAAATAACAAAACTATGCCGAAACTAAATTTGTGCTTTAATGTAAGTAGAGAGATTAAAAATATAATCTGAAGAGTGGTGTTACTTCAGTCTGTTATCGTCCCTGGGGTGAAAAACAAACCTTTTATTTCGAACATGTGAAATGTTCAGGTGAGCTAAAAAAATATGCCTCCCTCAACACAGTTAAGAATGGAATAGCCATCGTTTTACCTGGCAAGAGGGGCGCTATGTTTTTAGATTCAAAATATCAGATTTTTGCACAACAAAATCTGACTTCCTCAGTATAAAACCTCATTATCACCCAAAACTGAGAAACGAATTTTGTTACCACAGAGACGTTCTATGTTTACTAGTGTTAAAGATTTCACACATGGTATTACAAGCTATGAGTATTATGCATACTCACAGTGTATTTCTATTGACAGGGTAAAAGCACAAATGTTGGATTAACGTGTGACAGAACGCTTCTTTTCTTTTCTTTGTTTTTGGCTGTAGTAGTATCAGTAGAATTTCTGTAGACTAACAATTAGTTTGTAGATACTTGAGAATGACACATACAAGGTGTTAATGTCAGCTAAAACTGCATTTTGTTGAATTTCTTAGAAAAAAATCTGAAAGTGACATCATTAGATGTGCAGGAACCTACACAATATAAATTAGCAAAGTAAATTAGCTAAGCATATGACCATTCTGTTGTTGAAATTGCATGCTCTGCAATTGCATGTCGTTAGGATTGTTTTCTAAATATGATATTGAATATTTTTTATCCACTGTTGTGTGGGAATTATATATTTTCTCAAACTTTCTGTGTGTTGAAGAGGAACATGCTCCTTGCTGATTCAAAATTCATGCCAAGGAACGTTAGTAATTTATTCTTACTTTATAACTAATATTTATGCTATGTTATTAATCCCTTTAGCTGAAAGCATTAGATAAGTTAAGGCATAGATAAAGTGCGTATCTTACTGTATGTTTGAGATCAACATTATTGTAGGTTAATTATTGTATGTTAAAACTTGCCCGAATATGTTGACAATATTATTTTGAGCTATTATTTTCATTTACTTTGCCTTTTCATAATTGTGCTTGTTGAGAAAGTATGTATAGAGTTATTCATTGTGCGCCTGGCAGAAAGTCATTAGCAGATGCTCTCAGGAAAAGGTCATTAACAGTAAATTGCGTGTAATGTGGAAACCATTGGCTTATTTCACATGAAATCAAAATATTGCGATCTTTCAGGTCCTTCTATCAGTATGTAAGGCAGAAATGTGGAAAAAGTTTCCTTGTTTTAATTTAGAGGCAATTTACTCTTAACGCCCTTTTGCTTAGAGCAATTTGCTAATGATTTTCTGCCAGGCGCATGGCAAATTTTGTTTTGGTGCTCTTCCATGTTTGGTATTTGTGTCCATAACTTGAACATCTCATTGTATTGTGCATGAAGTTTTATGTCATACAGTAGCTTATTCTCTGTAAGTAGTTATTTATAGACTAAATGTGTTATTCTTAATATATTCTTTACATGCTTTGTCTTTATCTTTGTATTGTTGATATTTGTAGTCTTAAAGACCTGACTTGACTCATTTATTACTCCTTCCAGAAAATAAATGTGATTCTATATCTTTGTCTTCTTCATTCTGAGACATGTGTAGTTATGAGGTAGTTATTCTTGGAAGTATAAGTTGAAGAGTTATTTAGTCCAGTGTAGTTTGTGACCTTTGAACTAAATGACATATGAGTTAGACTTCCGTGTACAGGGTCCTTGCTGTTTCAGTCAAGTTACATATGAGAAATTGGTAATTATTGATAGGATATGTTGTTTTAGTTATATGGATGTTGTTTGAAATATTTCTGTTGACATTCCAGCATCAAGAGTAATTATTTGATGTATGTATTACTTCAGTTTGAAGCAAGATAATGTGACATTTAATTGTAGGTTATCTGACTTCTCACTAGTATGTAAGACATTTGTAGTACATGCATATGATATGTAAATCTCTATTTGAACATATCAGTGACCTTTGACCTTTTGAAGGTGTGTATAGGGATCGGTAGGGGTAAATTTGTTGGTGAAGGATTGTTTGAGACATGTGATACAGTACAAAGAGTTTTTATAGTTGCATAAGGTGATCTTTGAACTTTGATTATTGGAAAGATCAAATAAAGTTCAGAAACTGTAATATTGTTTTTATAGCCATTGAAACTTTGAACGAAGTAATATTTTGATTCTGATAAGTTAAGTATGTTCAGGCAAACCTGTCTTTGAAGGCTATCTAAATGAGACAAAATAAGTGTCCTTTATTAATAGGTGGCCTGTTTGTACAGGTTTGATTACGCCTAAATTGCATTTGAGAAAGTCGGTCAAATTTTCAGGTGTTTGCATGTAAGTAGTCTCTTTCAAAAATGTGTTCGCTAAAAATTGGTTTGACAAAAACGTGCTTTTGACGATTTTATGTTCAAATATGGCTGTCATAAAAATTGTCATATCTTAACCCAGGTTTGTAGACATAAGAAAGATACTAAATCTGTCATTTCTGTCATGTATGGCAATGAATTGGTGATTGGGTTTGGCTTGTAGTTGAACTATACTAATGTATGTATGTTTGTTTATTTATTTTGTTGTTGATGTTTTCAATTTTATCTGAAGTAAGTATAATACATGTATTTGTTTAATCCATAAGTTGAATATATTTATTGTATGAAGTTATTGTTGATGTTTGAATTATTGAGTATAAGTTTGGAGTTTTGCTTCATGGATAAAACATCCCTTCATATACATTTAGAATGGGATAGTTTCCTCTATATGATGTATTTAACAAAAGAGTAATATTTTTTTCAGTATTTAAAAAAATACTCTTATATGGCACCAAAGATGCTACATATCTAATATGTAAATATTACAAAAGTAAATGTAAATATATATGATATTTTGAAATATTAATAAAATGGTTTGTTTCGTTGAAGCACATAAACAACTTGTATTGTTTTATTTGTGTAAATATGATACTGTGTGTATATGTGTGTGTGTGTGTGTGTGTGTGTGTGTGTGTGTGTGTGTGTGTGTGTGTGTATCTGTGTGTGTGTGTGTGTGTTTATGTTAGTTAACACAAGTGAATATAATTTCAATCTAATTAATTCAAGCCAGACTTTAGTAATTACTTTACTCTAACCGATGTCTGACATTGAGTACCTCTTTTGTCCAACTGAAACTCTCACCCAAAACGAGCATTTTATTCCTTAATTACATTTTCCTAAACACTGTCGTATGAATTGATTGAAACACCCTTCAAATTGCAACATTATGTTGTAGAATGATATCTCAATGACCGGCATTTGAGCATGATGTGAAAAGTGGTATAGTCTCAGTTTATTACGGATTTGAAATACAAATTTTCGGAATTTGATTTGATTTGATAAATGTCTTTACATTCTATTCATTTGATTTCATTTATTTATGTTACATTTTTCACAATGAAACTTGATCAATCGAGTAGCGACACAACAAATATAAGAATTCAAAAATCACTTACAACGTCTAACAAGCATCTATAAGTTATTGATACGGGCGTCTTCCGCATGGTTCTGATCAGAAGAAATACAATAGACCCTCATCGTATACAACAATTCCAATATAGGACACAGGAAATCGTACCACTATTACGACAGCGGGAGAATTTTTTGGTATATGGAGGACCTGAAAACCATGAGAATTACCTATGTTTCCTCACTGATATCAGCGGTCCAAAAACAATAAAATAAACACAACAAAAAAAGCTAACGTTTCAAATGTCCCTATTTCAACTCCCTTGTCCTTCATCAAACTCCCATTACTTTTAACGGAAATAGTTGTTAGCCAAAATAATTTGGCAGAATCATTCCTACACGCATGAATAACTTATGTTTGAAAAATGTGCATTGATCCGTCAACCATGCATAAGTTGAGCAAGCATAAAGGTAAGAATGTCACTTTTCAAAGCACACAGGGTCATGTTTGTGTGAATTCAGAATTTTGACAAATATTGTTTCTGGTTAATGGTTGAGCGCTATTTATGTTAATCATCTATCGATTGACCCCCTTACACTTCCCCTGGCACTTTTCGCATATTTTACGCTTCAATGAGAATATAACAATTTCCACATTTCTCAATTTTGAAATTGTACAATCCATTAAGTTTATTGAAAAAAAATAAAATCCGGTATTTTTCAGCAAAACGTATCTTTACATGTACGAACACAAGAGGTTGTAACCATGTCAAGGTTGAATGAGCACACTTTATGAACGAAGCAAAAAATGCCATTATTTACCATTATTTTGGCATAAGAGGTGACTCCTGTGACTTTTGAAAAGTGACATTTTTGCCTTTAATGCATGCTCACTCATGCATGGCTTGACGGATTATTTACATTTTCACACAGGTGTTAGTCAATAAGTGTAGAAATACTCCTGCCAAATTATTTTGCTGAAATTCATTTCGTTACAAAGTTACGGTTGTTTGAAAAAGGGGGTAGTTACTTTTTTTGTTGTGCGTATAACATGTATAAAGAGCTGGGACCTGAAAAATCACCATGTTACAAGAGGGTTTTGTTATATCAAACCTCTTTATAACGAGGTTCCACTGTACATGTATATGGAAATTTATTGTGCGGATTAAACAAATAAAAATTATAAATACGCAGAAAAAAAAATCGACATTGACCCCAGAAAAAATACTTTGGTATAACAATATTTCGCTATAACATTGTTATTTACAGTGAGAGTCCATTGTATAATACATGTAAATGCTAAAATTAATGTACATCAAAATTGGTGACAAGAAACATGGACCCAAGAAATACGTTAGAACAGTTATAGGCCTACAACATGATCAGATGGTTTATGCAATATCGATCGGTAAATACAGGGCGTCGCTTCTTTTGAACTCAATTCCTTTATCCTGATAACTTCTGACGTAAATTTGTTTAGATATATAACGTCCCCAGTCAAGCCTACACCCTGGGCTATTTTGTTCATGTCTTGTTTATTCTTAATGTTAAGCGAATCGAACAAGATTCAGTTTAAGAAATCAATAGAGACCACATTACGTGCATCGAACAATGTGGCGGGCTGATCATGAGGCGTGGAGCTGTCTGAATTGTTCGGTTACTTGGGCATGTTGGGATGACAAGTCAATTTGAAAGTTAACAAGACTTTGTCCTTCCAAAATGTTGTGTAACAACAACAAGCGACCTTGATTGGGTGGGGGGGGGGAAGAGGAGGGAAGGGGAGGAGGAGGGCATCATATACCTGCCAGAGTAGGTTCTCTCAATGCACAACTAGCCAGGGTAATGTTCTGGTTGATCCGATCAGTTTTTTCCCCTCTATACATCAGAACAGCATGGCATTGTCTTTTCCATTATCGAAACATAGGCCTACAGAAAATTATTTAAATGAAAGTGCAATGTTTGATGAGTATCAAATTCCCAGGTCACCCCCCCCCCCGAATGTCATTGTTTACACACCCTAAAAAGTAAAGACTGAAAAGATTTTTAACATGTAAAAGCACGTTCTGTATTTCATATCCAACATTTATACTGTTGGATCCAGCTGGCTAAAAAGTTAAATGCAACATTTACAAAAGTGTTGTCACTCCTTCATAATTTATCATTCGAGTTGTTACAGTGTAATATTTCTCAAAATTAAAGCGTTTCTGACCACATGCAATTATTTTTCACAAAGTTTTAGTACAAAATGCGTTGAATTGCAAACACAGATCTCCCTCATTTCCAACGAAAATTGCAACATCGCAAACCAATTACTGATGCAATGACAACACAAAGAAGATAATTATATTGTGTTTTATCGTATAGTTGTTTGCGTTGTATTATGATAAAAAAAATTGTGCCCCCTTTCACCACATCAATTAAATACAGTCTT
>JZLH01S0627497.1:0-15981 GCA_001188425.1 Eucidaris tribuloides | reverse complement strand
ACTTAGTCGTGCAACACTATCACGTATCCTTGAGTGAAAAATTACTCCAGCAATGATATCTCCTAAGACAAAGTGTTACATTTGAAGTCATCATTGGTTTTTTTTAACCCCTGCCAAATGAAGTTTGAAGGGGGTATATAGGAATCAGCGTACAGTTGGGCATTCGGTCCATTGCAAATCTTGAGGATCGAACTACTTCCTCAGTTTTTGAGCAATGCTCATCAAATTTGGCACATATATTGGTATTGGGATGAAATGTGCAAGACATATTTTTTTTTCAATGTGTTGAAAACTGCATTGCCATGGTAACAGCATATTACAGCATGTTTATTTTTTTATTTTTCAAGTGTGGGGTAATGCATTTCTCAAATTTGATTCCAAATTAATCAGGAGAAACTGGGAATGAGAATAATCTGGCTTGTAGGTGTATCACTTGCAGAAAATGATTTTTTTTTTAAGATCAATATTTATTCACACCATTCTTGTCTTTGATTTGACAGGGAACTTCAACACGAGAACCTTGTCCAGCTTTATGGTGTCTCTTCAACACAGCGCCCTCTGTGTATCGTCACAGAGTACATGCCACAGGGTAAGTCATGCAGGGCATTATAGATATATTTTCGTTTGACATGTTGCTTGGAGATGAATCTGTTGACACATTTATAAGAATGCAGCTGTAATAATTTTGGGTTTGTTAACCAACCCGTTGGAGACAATTTGATTTCACTATAACACACATTTTCCATAGACCCAAACATGAGTTAACTCTTACTTAATCTCCAATGGGTTGAATGTCCATATTTCCTGTTAAAACAAATTTTATGTAATACACAATGATGTCATGATTGAAATTAAAGCAATAATAAAGTCTATAATAACTTTTGGCAAACAAAGTTACTGCAAACGACTGTACGTTTACTTGATTGTTTTTATGCAGTTTGTTGATTGTTTCATGCAATCAAAAAGTATGTAATAAGTGATTTTTGCATTGGAAAGTAATGTTGTATGTAGCATATATAGGAGTTGAACATCAATGGATTATGTAGGAACAATAAATACAGAGATCAAGCCTGAATCACAAATGTAGTCACCAACCAGGTGAAGCATGTGGATATACTAAAAACATTTTTGTCACTTTTCCCACCCACACACCTCCACCATCATCATCACTATCATCATCACTATCACCATTACCATCCCAACTATCACCATCACTATCAACATCACACTGTCACCATCACTACCACTACCACCACCATCATCATCACCACCACCACCACCATAATCACCACCACCACCACCATCATTATCACCACCACCACCACCATCATCATCACCACCACCACCACCACCACCACCATCACCATCACCACCACCACCGTCATGATCATCATCATCACCACTACCTCCACCACCACCTCCATCACCACCACCACCACCACCACCATCATATTCACCACTCCAACCACAACCACAATCACCATCACCACCACTTCCACCACAATCACAACCACCACTACCACCATCACCACCACCACCACCACCCCCTACATCATCACCATCATCACCACCACCACCATCACCACCACACCTCACCACCACCATCACCACCACACATCACCACCACCATACACCACACCACCACCACCAACACCAACACCAACACCACCACCACCACTACCACCACCTCCTCCACCTCCTCCACCTCCACCTATTCCACCACTATACAGGTTGCTTGTTGTCTTATCTAAGATCACATCAGAACCTTCTAGACAGACCAAACATCCTTATCTACATGACAACACAGGTGTGTGCAGGGATGGCATACCTTGAGTCTAAGCACTTCATTCATAGGGACCTGGTAAGTTCGTGTTCATTTGGTAATAAAGTGGATTCATGAATTAGTGCCCTGCTCAACCCCCCAAACCCCCAACACCCCCCCCCCATTCCCCCTCCCCTAAAAAAAAGAAAGAAGTAAACAAACAATTAAAACTGAATATAAGCAAAGTTTTGGAAACTTTTTATATAAGAAAATTTTAGAATCATAAATTGTATATGCTTAAATATTCCTACATGGTAATGCTTTTCTGGAGAGTATTTACTCAGATTTGTATGATGTTTTGATGAATAAATATCAAGAAAAATAAAGTACATTTAATATTATCTAATAGAATGGGTAAATTTGATTATATTATGTTTCAACTATTGTATAAAAAAAGGTGTCCATATGATTTTAAAGTAATGTATAAGAATTTTTCCTCTTAAAAGAATAACAAAAACAAAAAGAAAAACAAGTATTGATTCTAAGTAAACTATGTTCTCTTCTGTTGAACTGATGTATAAGAGTTCCCCTTTTTTAAACCCCAAATAAGTTTATGTCACCTTACTAAAGTAATCATGTTCCATATCGTTTAATTGATGATCTGATAATTTTTATTCCACCATTTGATTTGATTTGATTTTTATTTAATTTAATTATTACTGATTTACTTTTGTTGTCTTCAGGCTGCCAGGAACTGCCTGGTAGGTGACAGGCATCTCGTCAAAGTTGCTGACTTTGGTCTTACAAGGTAAATTTGTCTGAAAATTTTGTTATCTCATTTTATATCAATCTACGTTTTTGTTTACAAATTGGACATCTCCATCTTACCTTCAGAAGTTACAGACATGGCATAATGATATTTTTCTTAAATGCTGACTTTGTAATACACAATTCATATATTTTGTATATGCTTGGACTGTTCACTCTTTAAGCTCTGCTTATGCGTTAGTTTCTACATGTAAGTATGGTTGTGAAGTAATATAATTATGTGTATCATACATACATTGATACATATATTTGTATAATTTATGAAAATTATCCATTTTATCAATGAACCAAACTATAGATCAATATTTCAATCAATCAGTTAATCGATAAATTCAATTTTTTTTTTGTGACAGGTATGTAATGGATGATGACTACACCAGCTCAGGAACCAAATTCCCCATCAAGTGGGCACCTCCAGAAGTACTCCATTTCACAAGATTCAGCAGCAAGTCTGATGTGTGGGCCTTCGGTAAGCAGTGTCACAGTAGTCATACTTGTACTCATACTCATCTCATGCTCAAGTACATGCAAGTACTTGGACTGTACTCGACCACCAGTGCTCAAAAATTATATGGAGTTATGCCAAGTACCGAAAAAACAAACAAATCTTGAAATATTGATCATCAAAGACAAAGCGCTTGAAGAATTCTTTTTTATGTCGTTAGAAACCCAGCGACTGCTTGAATTGATTATTGCTTGTTTGGACTCCATTTATCATACCTCCTTGGTCTGGGGTAGTAGTGTGTATATTTCACATCAGATCCCACATACTAAGAATCTTGTAGGATTGGAGCCCAGCAACTTCCCGACATAACACTCCATCAGTAAATGCCTATCAGTCGCTCGGTGCAGCTGGCGGCGTGCATATTTCGTGGGAACCTGGTTCCGACAAAACGCAAAATGCACGTACGCTAATGCGTGCATGCGCCTATCGAACGTCCAGTATACACCTAGTTGGGTTGACTCATTTCATATTCGTCCCAATTGCCTTTTTCTTAGAGAAATAAGCATCCTTTTTTTTTTTTTCGTTAGTTCAATAATTTTGTGTGTGAAATAAAAAGCAAATAATCAACTTTTGGTTTCAGGCAATGAGACAAACTATCACTTCCTCAGCAATCTGAATGTATACGCTATCTTTCCTCAGCTTCGCTTCAGAAAGATAGCTACATCCAGATCGCCTCAGAAGTGATAGTTTGTCCCATCACCTTCACCAAATTAATGGTAATTACTTGCTTATCAAACCCTTTTGGTATTTTACCGACCAATCTATCCTAACATTTGTTTCCAGGTATTTTGATGTGGGAGGTCTTCACCGGAGGCTTAGCACCGTATCCTGCCATGAGTAATGTCGAGGTCGTCGACCAGGTCACGAGGCACAACTACCGAATGGAACGCCCTGATCACTGCCCTTTCAGGATCTACAAGATAATGAAAGACTGCTGGAGAGAGGTGATGCCAATTTCTTATTGTGATTTACTTGTTTTGGATGATAGAATTATATTTATCAAGGATGGATACAAGTATATTTTTGTACACCCACTGAAGTAGAGTGAGACTAAGGGATCCATAGCAGCATCCATCTGTCTATCCGCCTGTCCGTAATGCTTATGAAACTTGAATAATCTTGTGATGTAATTTAAAAGTCTAAAAATTCCATCTTCTTTAACCCAGTTTTTGATAGTATTGCCATGTCTATGTTCTGCAGAGCACTGGGTTTCAGTACTTGGGCTTTGAAGGGGTGCATCAACAGAAATAAACAGAAACATGCTAAAAACCTTCCCCCTTCATTTCAAATTTTTAAACCTGCTTATTTAGTAGTATTGCCTTTGCCATCTCATTTTTGCAAATAGTTTCATTTTCACTTCATTTCTACCTGAATAACGTTCTTTGTTTCTGTTTATTTTATTAATATCTATTGCTATTGATGTATATATATATATATATCCCATGTATTATTAGTAAAACTATTTTTGGTGAACTTGCCTGAATATTATAGGAATTTCATGTTAAATATTGTAAACTGATCCTGTCAGAGTTTATTCTCCTGATAGGTAACTTTTTATATACCAATAAATAAAAAAAAAGTAAAATAAAAATATTTCTCAATAAAATTGTGGTTCTATCAAGTAGCAGGTTTCGTAACACCTAATGTCGTACTATCTTTGTGCCAGATTTTAATTTTGTTTGTCTTTGATTTCTTGAAATATCACAATGTTTCAGAGACCCGATGACAGGCCGTCCTTCTTCACTTTGTTGGGACGACTACAAGAGCTGTCCGACAGGGGAGACGGACCGTCCTAGCGAGACTATTGTCCCACAACAGCTATACAAGGTAATGACTGCTCCTCTTATATTTGAGTTTGGAGAGTTGCTGCAACTCACGTGACTGATCAGTCGCTGCAAACAAAAACAGCTCATTGATTCATGAATTTATTTAATGGACAAGTCTACGTGACTCCCTGGAGATCCGGCTAGTCCCAAGGAGACTTTGAGGTGACTTCTGCATCAATTTAATTCATGAATCATGAATCGTTTGTTTTTGTTTGCTGCGACTGATCAGTCGGAGTTGTGGCAACATCTCCGCCAGTCATATGGGGCCTGTAAGTGCCAATTTTGAAACTTTATACCTGTAAAACTAATAGTTATCGCTTCATTATATCAAAAATTTGGGATTCTTTGGTTCATACTTATGGAGAAAATTAAATATGAATAATAGCTTATTTTCGTAATTTCGATCAAAATCTATTTTTATACGCCCGGCTACGGGACGTATTATGGTATCACGCTCGGTGTTCGTCTGTCCGTCTGTCCGTCCGTTAAGTTTTCCTTGTAAACGCCGAAACTTCAGGTTTAACTTAACCCAGGCTCATATAATTTGGTGTGTATGTATACTAGCATGGACTTCCAGGAAAGCCTATTGATTTGAGTGTCAAAAGGTCAAAGGTCAAGGTCACGTGACATGTTTCAGATTAGCGCCTTCCTGAAAAGTCGTTAAAAGCGATAACCAGTTTAACTTAACACAGGCTCATATAGATTCTGGGTTGATATGCATACGAATGGATCCCAGGAAGCCCTATTGATTTAGCGTCAAAAGGTCAAAGGTCAAGGTCACAGTGAACAATGTTCATTTTACCCTTGTTGAAGTCCTTGTAAACACGATAACTCCAGTTTAACTTAACACAGGCTACACCATAATTTGGAGTGTATGATACTTAGCTATGGATCCCAGAAGCCTATTGATTGTATGAGTCAACAGGTCAAAGTCAAGGTCACAGTACATTTTCATCTTGACCCTTCTGAATCCTTGTAAACCATAAACACTTCAGTTTAACTTAACCAGGCTCAATATATTTTGATGGTATGATACTAGCAAGTATCCCAGGAAGCCTTATTGATTTTAAGGCAAAAAGGTCAAAAGTCAAGGTACACAGTGAACATGTTATTATTCCGCGTTACAGGCGGGCGTATCATGTGCTCGCCCCAGCGACATCTTGTTTTTTAATCAGAAGAAGCCGTTCCTATGGTTTTGTTGTTGTCAGATTATGGTATGGTCGCTATTTCTGTGACTAAGCCATGGGTTGCTTTTCAAACCTGTTTTCCTGATCTCAAAAACTTGTACTATATAAATTATCATTTTTTACATCAAAATTGCGGTAGGCTTGTGTCTGATAAAAATATCTCATTTTCGAAATTATGGATGAGTTACCCAATTAGAAATAGCGGGTCTAATATTTTTTATTACATAGTCACATAGAAAAATTTTAACCATTTTAGTCCAAAACAATTGGAAAAGAAGAAAAGAGAAAAAGTGGGAACCCCAAAATCAATCCTAAAATTGTAAAGTCCAAATCAAAAGATATTTTTAAAGAAGGAAATTTTCACAACAGAAACAGTAATAGTACGCGTGTATTTTGTGTCCATTTTGTCCTAAACTTAGGGCTTCTACCAATCCTGCCATTTCCCTTAACTGCAAATAAAACATTTAATCTCTTTATCAAATCCTCTTTTCAACTTGTGCTTTCAGTGTACCACCCAAAAAGTGTTATCCAAGGTCGGTCCCGAGGCAATTACATGTGCCTCTGGTGTCGGTTCTCGTCTGAGTCACCTGTTACAAACCCTATGGAAAGCTTGTGTTTGGAGCGGCCTCGGACTCAGAACCTGTGTTTCATTCCAACCCCCCCCCCAAATGCACCAGAGAGACAACTCCAGAATCACGGATTCCTTCCAGTATGACTCTAAGACTTCCTCTACCAGGCACCTGGTTACCTTCAGAGCCAATTTTGAACTCACTACACCAGACATCTCAGCGGAAAAACAACTCATTGGGAGACTAAGACTTGCGTCTAATAATGTCAGCTTGGTGGACAGTGTTCTGCAGTCAGTCAGAATAATAGAGTATTTTCACATGGCAGAAATCAGGATTACAAACATAATTGCAATTATAGTGATTTGAATTACGTACCGTATTATGATTTACACACCATTGTCTAAAACTTCTGAAAACCTTCTTGTAAACCACCTGTTGGCGAAAATACAGATCAATGACTTCACGTGAGCAATGTCTACACCAGCTTTAGCGTTCATAATGTTGCCACAGAAATAACAGCTTATGGCATTGTATGTATTGTTTGATGAATATCTGACTTGGGCACGTTAGAGTTAATATGACATGTAGGTTGAGGGTGTCCAGAGTACTGACAAACAATGTGCATTATTGTAATTTATTAGAGAGCTGACAATGACATGTCAAATATGTTTCTCCACCATTATATAATTTTTTTAGCATCAATATATACATAATTGTTTTATATTTAATTGATCTGTTTATGCATATAAATCGGATAAATCATGCGGTGTCAAAGGAAGTTTCATTTTTTTTAATCATCAATATCAATGGAATTAATAAGGGGCAATTGTGCCTACTGGGATCAGGAAATAAAAATAACTTGAATACCTGTGATGATTTGCCAATATCATAATGACCCAACTCGGCTCCGTCAGCTGAATGTTCTGTGCCAACAGGATAATAACCGTCCTCAGTTCATGTCACCACATGAACTCTGAAACAAGTGCTGTGCGAATGTCTAACGAGGGAATGAAGTCCAGACATCTGTCCTTCATTCAGAGAATAAAGAAAATAAAAAGAAATAATACGAGTGAAATTTTGAGCAAATTTTGTTGAACCGTAAAAGGGTTATCGGAATGTTCAAAGTTTGTTAATCCTCAATTAGAGGATTATTAGATTTGGGCATCTCAAACCACTTTATGAGATGAAAGCTGTAGAAAATTCCCACTGGTTTTGTACACAAATTTTCACTATTCTCATTTTTTTTTAAAACAAAGTATCTGATTACCTCTTGCATGTTGACAAGTATGCCCAGCAAAATGATATGCTCACAATGTTTTTCTGGACAATAATTTGATTTACCTTTTCAAACTGACATTTCAGAAAAAATGTACATTATGAAAATCTGATGTTCAAAACCAATGGGGAGTTCTCCACACTTTCATCTCAAAGAAGTGGTAGAGTTTGTCAATTTAAGGCTCCTCCAAAATAAGGATGAAGTGCTGCTTTGAACATTCATAAAATCTTGAATAGGTCAGTCATAATTGTTCAAAACTTTCACCATTTTCTTCTCTTATGTATATCTATTCTGTGATGTGCCAAGTAGATTGTCTGGGAGAAGTGAAAAAATGCCTCAAGAAACAAATGAATTTAAACATATACAAAATGCTAGAGTGCATTGGCTGGAAGAATTTGTCTTGAATTTATTATACTTCAGGAGAAACAACAAGCATTAAATTTATCAGATATTGAATTAATTTCTGCCCTTGCTTGTTAATTATTATTTATTAAGGGGAAAAAACCTGTGTAAGTCATAAATTGTCCACCTTATGCCCCAGACCATCCTGTGATAAGACAGGACCATTTATACAAATTGAATAGGACTGGCATATCTATCCTGTCCACCCAGACCAGCAGTATTGGATTAGGTACCTATACAGCAGAAAATTGTCCATCTGTCTATCTAGACCAGCTTGTACAGGGCCAGGACCTGTATAGGACCAACTTTTCAATCCTATCCCATATAAACTACCCTCTTATTCCTGCCAGGTCTTGAATACAGTGTTATGACAACTTTTTTTTTGTATCTGAGCATTGTTTAAGATTACAATTATATTTGACAATCATGTCTCTCTCACACACTTGACATTTGAATTGCAATGTCCGATTCCAGAATAAGCAGTTCAAAATTTCAACCATAATTTATATTTACCATAAAATCAGAATAAAGCAACTAATATGTAATTTACAACAAATCTACAAATTAATTACGGTGACCCTTTAAAGCAAGCTCAAATTATGGCTTTAAACAGAACGCTCTGCAAAATGACAATATCTAAGTCAAGTTTGCTTTTGGATGTCGATATCACTCTTGTGGGTAAATACATTCCCAGTTAAGTAGTTATTTAAAAACAAAGAAAAAGTGGTAATATGCATATAACTGTGTTTTGAGTCAGAGTTGGGGGAAATGTTTTAAGCAGAAGCCTGTAATATGATGAATTGTGGAAAACTTGTATCTGCAACTTAATGTGTTGTTTTAATATGACATCGCACATAAATGGAAAGAAGCTCTTCAGTGTGTGTATATGTTGACAAAAAATACATACCAGGGGCCTGTTTCATAAAGCTGTTCATAAAGGTACACATGACTTTATGAATGAGTCAAATATGAATGCCAAGTAAAATGCAAAATTTTTCATGTCATGGTAAGAAAGTCATGATTAATGTCAATTAATTTATTGCTCAAAAAATAACAGCTTGCATTTGAAATGTTTGTTAAAGGTTGTTGATAGAGCATTAATCTAGGTTTGCATATTTTAACATATGCAGATGTGATTTCAATAGCTTCAAAATCACATCTTGGCTTGCCATGTTTCAAGTCATTCGTAAAGTCATGCATAATTACGAATAGCTTTATGAAACAGGCCCCAACTGATTGCACCAAATTTGTCGGTGATTTCATACCAAAGACTATGCTAAAGTAAAATTAAAAGACAAAGAAACTTTTTTTGCATGGATGGTTTATTGTGTGTGTGCATTTGCAGAGCAATAAGTCCAGATGTCACCATTTCTTTAGAAAGAATACTTTGCCAAACAAAGCTATTATTTTTTTACTACTTCTAATACTGGTATGCTTTTCGTAGGATTATTATAATTACCAACTGAACAGTATGTTGGTATGTTCATCATGTGTTAATCAGATAGGAAGGCATTGACAATCGGGACAAAGTTTGGTTTTTTTCTTATATAATTATGCATTCTGTCAGTTATGTTTGGTTTTTTTTTGGTCATATGTTTTGATTCGATGTGGTTGATTAATCAGGAGGCATATGTTAAGGCGCGAAACGGAATTATGCAAAGCTATCTGTTTGTAATACAACAATGTCTATGTAACTTGCTTATCATTATTCCCTGATCAAACTTTGTGATTAGGATTGCCAAACTGTGGCTTCTCGTGATCACAACTCTATCTTTTTGTTGGTCATGTGCTAAATGCGAAGTTTGAAAAAATAATGATTTACGGAGATAATGATCTAATAATAGCATTTTGCTTATTATGTATTCAAATTGAAAAGCTGTTTATTTTCTGAAGAAAAAAAAGTTGACAAATGTCCTTTTCACTTGTGTGAATGTTTGTTTCTGAGATTATTATTCTTATCTGCCCCTTTAAGTTGTTTCTATTTCTGTTCATCTCCAAATTTTAGCCAAGCTTACGGGGGTAACCAAGGTAACCACTTTACGCAAGTATTTGCAGAAAATTTAAGTATTATCACGGTGGTACCTTATCTCTGTTGAACCAAAGATTTAGGACATTCAATGTCTGATGGCTAGAAAGAAGAATACACTCCTGTCAATTTTTTACCCAATATTAGCGACATTCATGTCCGGATGGTAAAAAAAACGAACTCCCGACTTTCTTGCATAACGGAGCCAAATATTAGCGACATTGCATCGGAGGCTGTCTAAAAAACGAAACTCCAGACATTTCTTTTCGACTCATATTGTGGAGCCAAATATTAAGCGACCATTATAGTGGGTATTGCGACCCCAGCCTTTTTAAAAAAGCAAATCCCCGCGTAAAAAAATGATATGTATTTTTTCTTTTTTTCTTATTATTTTTTTAAGCGAGTCGAAAGTCGGGCTGGTGGGTTATACACGGTTGCAGCTTATACAGCTGGCGAAATGTAGTAATGCATATCCAGGGGGGGGAATGTTTTGGGGTGTTCAAAACACCCCCCTTTTGATTAAAGGGGTTGATTAAACACCCCCAAAACCCCCTTTTCCCCAGGAAATATCTCAAATTTTTTGCAAAAGGGGGTGTTAAATCTCTGGAATAGATGAATAAATGGTATTTGTTCAGTAGCTGAGGGAAAAATTGCCGGAACCAAAATTTTATTTGATTGATTAATTTTTCACAGGAGGTCTTACAAATCAGAATTTTGATTTCACGGTAAAATATAGCAACTTATTCAAAGGTTGGTATGTACTGTTAACACCTTTCACTTTACTTAAAGACATGCTAAGGCCATTTTGCCAGTGGCCACAACATTATAATTTTGTGGTTAAGGAATTTGTGCTTGGATAGCCAAGACTTCCCAATTTTGATGACTGGAAGGATTGGTGGGAAGTTGTACATGTTAACACGTGATATAGATTTTTCTAATGAATAAATCCGTTTTGATTATTTCACTGAGACCTTCTGTATAACCTGTTGAGATGGGAAGTGAAGTAAGTTGGAAGAAAACTGCAAAGTGACTTGAAATATTCAGTTCATCAATTTTCTTCCAACTGTTAGCACAAGTTTATCTTCGTGTTTTGTATATATATGTGTACTCTAAGCTTGAATTGATATATTTATGCGCCCATCATGTTTGTATGTAATGTTAAACTGATACACTTTATACTTGTAAATATAGATACTATACATATCTGATCTATATATATTATATGCACGCATTTTTGTACATTTATTCAATGGGCAGTAATAATAAAAATGATAATCTGTTTATAGTGTAACATTCAATGGTGAATAAATATGATACAGGTTTCTGGGAAAAAGTCGAAATAAGCTGATTCAGGTACAGTTTGTATGTGTTTGTGTATTTGTGTATGTGTACAGTTTGGTGTAGGTGTGTGGTGTGTGTGTGTGTGTGGTGTGCTGTTGTGTATGTATGGTCTGTGTGTGTGTGTCTCTCTGAACTGCTTGTCTGTATGTGTGACTGTTCATGATGGAGCATTGGTATTTGCCACGAGAGTCAAGCTCAGATTTTCGTGGGGTTTGAACTGTGTAGCATTGTCTTTTGGCGGGATGTCTGCCTGGGGTGTGGTGGGGGTTACGTGTGCTTCGTGCAGAGCGCAACGTGTTTCATTGGGAAGATGGGGAGGCAAGGGAAGGAGCTCACTTGCCCCCCAAATAAAATTTTGGGGGGGCAAAACGAGTTTTTGCCCCCCCATGTGCCCCTGAAAGTAAAATAAATAAGTAATGAATTACAGTATTAAAGACCAATTATGAGCAATAAAGGCAATTTTCTTGTATAAAAATTGTCAATTTCATAACTGAAAAATGCAAAATTTTCGCCCCTGACGGGCACTTATCACTGTCTTAAGTAAAGTTTTAATGTGGCCTCTCGTCCTGCGACGAGTGTGCCCCCGTGAAACATACCGTTACTCCTTGTCTAGTAAACCTTTCATTTTTCCCTTTATTCTAAGTTTCTCTAGCAATGATAAGAATATTTTTTTATTGCCTCGTAACAATGCGGTCACGTTTGAGCTTTTAATGTAATACATTCAGACTTGAAACGAAATATGGCAAATGTGGATGTGGCTCACTTATGCAAATGATGTTATCTCTAATTGCTCTGAAGAATAAGGAATAATACATATTGGCTCAATAGGCCACATCACTTGTGACAATACATTACGTATCACGTTAATGAGAAATGAAAATTTACGTATGTATCTGATGCTCACGCGCTCGGTCGTTTTTCCCGTGATATTAAATGTATTATAAATAAATGTTTCTGAAAAGGATATTTGTCATGACAAATGTGATTTCTAATTATTCTAGAATCATAGCGGATACAAAACAAATTAATCAGACGTGAAAATCTGTATACCATTTTGAAGGCGCCTCGCTCGCTTTGCTCGGTACTTAGTAAAATGAATGAGTTTTCATATGTTACGGGTATATGTTTTAATTCCCTAGAAATTTTTTTTAAAATGCTCTATAAACTCGACTGCTATACTCTATTTTTACGAAGTCGCCTTAGGCTTATTTTTTTTTAAATATGTGTTACCATGCTAGAATCACGTCTTTTTCTATGTCTATTATTAACAATATTCCATTGCGTGGGAGGGCGGTCTAGGGATACTGCCTCCTTCAACGCGCACAATTGTCTCAAGCGTCGGATTCGGGGTCGCGTTCCTCGGAAGGTCTCACCTCGGAGGGCTAACCCAAGAATTACAGTGTTTCCACTATACAGTGAGTCCTCTATGTTCTTTTTTGTGAGAGAAAGGAAAAGCGTGGGTAGCTACAATGAGTCGTCCATCTCAAGTGAGTAGTTGCATCAGACACCGGTCCTAGCGGATAGTCTACCAATGCTGAGGAGATCTGACGGGTCTCTCCAGTTTCCATCGGGAGAATCAGGGAAAAATATTACTTTTCTTATTACATGGGATATTTTTGAATAAGAGATTCTCGAACTCGAAATATCACCGCAACTTTTGAAAGGATTGCCCTATCCCTCCTCAACGCTAGCTACAGCAGTACTCCCCGTCCCTAAATTCATTTGTTGCGATCACAGCTAACATGACTCACCTGATGTTTCCGGTCAAAGCCATCCTTAGTTGTTGTGAGACACCTAAAAATTTTTTTGCGACTCTACAACCGGGGCCTCTGTCGCGGATACGCGGCTCCACTGGCCGCTCGATCGACTTCGTCCTCCCGAGAAACTCAATACTGTCATGAGACCCCACTCGACAAGAATTTTGCCACCCTCCAAACTAAAATAGTGTACGAGGCTTGCGTCCAAGTGTGTGAATGTGTGATGTGTCAGTGGGGGATGTGTGTTTTGTGTTTTTGTTGTGTGTGTGTGTGGTGTGGAGAAAATTGTCATTCAAATGTGGGAAACAAATGTTGTGCTGTGTGTGTGTGGGGAAAAAAAATAGTGTAGTAGAATGTATGGTGTCCTTGAGATATTGCTGGATGTGATCTCTCTCGCCCTGTGCGGGTGGACCTACATGTGTGTGTGATGTTGTGTGTGTGCTGTCCCTAGAAGGAGTTGTCTTTTGTGTGTGGTGAGTGTGGTGTGTGAAACCCGGAATCTTCATCTTTGGCCCATATCTGCATATGTGCATTGATCATTATTGTATCCACTCTACTTTCGATGGGTCTGCTCGTATGCCTATAGGAGAAAGGCGCAGAATGCCGACAACGACGGCTGCGGAAGCCAGGGATGATTCCATCAAGCGCGAGGCCAAGCGGCAAAGAACTGCTGGCCTCCACCCTACCCAAGCGGTGAGTATGACACCCCACCCTGGTGTGACCAGGTAGGAACTGCACCTTGCTACAGAATAGTAGTGTGCACACATAGGAATGTAGTGGTATTTCAATTGAGATCTTTTAGATTTTTTAGACAAGAATGAAGAATTTAACTCGAGAAAGAGAGTTGCATTTGAGCGAGGAGAGGGAGGTTGATTGTCCAGATTTGTCAATTACTGATATGATACATGAATATGAAATACAATAGATGAGCACCAGAACTAATCTTCAAGGGTGAATAACAGCTTGATAGATTTCAGTTTGTATAGGACCTTGCAAATTGGCTCGTCCCTGTATTGCTGGTTTAGAAGTGTTACTTGAGTTATAGTGAGATGACTCCCAGTAGATAAGGAGCACTATTTGAACTAAAATACTGTCTGTAAATAAAAGATAGTTTCAACTCAAACATTGGGCGGTTGGTCTTTCGAGATGTCAACAGATAGAACGGCTATTATTCTCAAATCTACTACGTAATGATAAGGTAGAAGTTATACTTAGTAGATCCTGTGTTCCCCATCCGTGCCTGACTAAAAAGATATCTCTGCGGGGTTAGTGGCCGGGGGAGCTATGTTGTGTATACCAATCTACACGCCCAAAACCACGGGTCGAGTGGACGAAGGTACCATTTATCACCTTCCAGTAGTCCACACTGTAATGGGGCTAACTCATATTGAAATACGGCATCTCAATTGGCGCTCAATGAGCTTCTAGAAAGTGCGAATGTATTGGTGACGTGATGTACTAATCTCAAGGAAAAATCCAGTGTGAGTCTCAATAGCCGTCGTATAACATGAGACACATGCTGTTTTATCATTAGTATTGGTGTCATCAAAAATGGTCGCATGAATGAATAGTCTTGTAGCGTCGACCAATGACGTCATGTGGTCATGGGAGAAGGACCCACGACTCTATAGATGTGGCGGAGGATGAGGAAGAGGGAGGTAAGATTACGTGACTCAATCCATGGGAAGGTTATAATGAGTCTTGATTGTTTGGGGTGAGTGTATGCATGACATTCGTACAACCGGGCAGAACCATTGATGAGTTTATCAAAACAATATCCAAAAATTTCAATATTCGTATAATAGCGTGAATGGTCAAGCGATACCAAACTTAAAGGGCGCATTGGATTCTGTTTAGTAGATCTTATATTAACAGCGCAGTGCTTAACACAAAAATTAGCAGTGAGGAGGAGAATGTCCGTTATCTTGTCTATTTTAAATAAAGTGAGTGAGGACCGCTGGGTTCAAGACTGAATGCAAGGTCCAAAAATAGCGTAAATTTGTACTAGTATTCACTGGGAAGGAGAACGACAGACCACTGATATTACAATCTTTTATCGAAATATCTGACGGGTGTGCGTTAGCCAACTCCACAATTTTAGTTTGTCGAGAATATTTATGTAATGAAATGGTTTAGTTGTTACAGTTAGCTTTCATTTTGAATTGAGCAACTAAAATATCTCCTCCCACAAAACAATAGACGCACTAGTAAAGTTTATTGCATACCTAAGCATATCTTTCCAGACCCCTCTGCCATCCATGGCAGTAGCAGCCGTCGCCATAAAATTACTATCATTAAGGTACATTCGCTGTTAAGAGTATGATATGTGAAATTTTATTGTGAAATTGGCGAAAATTATTTAGATAGCCTTTTTTCACATATAACGACAAATGATACTTCCTAGCTAATGGATGACAAATTGTATCACCAATGATCTCTAAATGACAAGATTTTAATGCCCACTCTGAGATTACGTGGAAATTAATATCTCTCTTCTCTCCT
>JZLH01S0627486.1:35512-48107 GCA_001188425.1 Eucidaris tribuloides | reverse complement strand
ATTTCACCTCCAAAGAAAAAAAAGAGCCCCCAAAATGTGTAAAAGAGCCCTCGTAAATTGCCATAGACGAGTATCTGGAAAGCACTGAAATGGAAAAAGTAGCCCCCAAAAAGAAAATGTTAATTTTTTCCCTGCCCATGCCTCAGCCTCAGGCTCGTGGATTGGCGATTAGTAAGCGGACGAAAGTTGGGTGGGTTACCCTGTTAGACTCTAAGTCTAACCAGGACAGGTAGCCCACCCAACTTTCGTTCACCTCTAGTATACTCACAGTCACAGCACGCATGCACTGGCGCAGTAAAGTAAGAGTTTGTGGGAGACGGTCTAATCAAGCAAAAGTTTTAGGTTAAAAAATGTATTCTCAGGAAAAAGTTGCATTTGGATTTAAAAAAAATTCCCCATATTATTTTTGGTTTACTTTTCTCTAGAGTCTAGACACTAGACTAAAGGATTTTCTGGGAAAATCTTGTAAAGTTCTAACATGCATGGACAAATTTTTTATTTTTCTCAAAGGTCATAACATTTACCAATTAAGTTGCAGCTGTTTTGTTAGGTTGGTAGGGTTACTGGAAACATAAATTTCTTTCATGTCTCAACACACACCACCTAAATTAGGTTTTTGCTGTGATTTTATGATAGTAGTCAGTATGATAATTTTGAAGTTATTTTCATGATTATGACTATAAATGTTAATTATCAATATCATGTAAAATGAACTAACTAAATGCATACTGTTTATCTTTTGATCTTATTTGTTTAAAAGTGAATTTGTTAACATACAGCAACAAGAATGAAAATGATATAAATTGCCTTTAGCGAATGAATCATGGATGGGTACTATCCTGAATTTAACTTGTCGCCTCCGAGATTCTGTAATTCCCATAGAGTTAACACATGGTATATCTGGTTCCTGAAAATTTTAAAATTCTGAATCTGGATCCCTTCCTGAAGTGTGACTGATTAAGATCACACAGTACTGAATTGACTGCAGTATAAGTTTCCAGCCATATTTCAGGAGGTGCAGTAAGATTCACTTGATTACAGATGATAACAGATTTGCAAACATACATGTACAATACGAGTCATCAGAGAAACTAGTATGGTGATACTGATTTGCATAGCAAGCTTCACAAAGTGTAAAAACATAGAGATACACTGAATGTTGTAATTGTTTGGTGAGCCCTTGAATTAAAAAATTGAAGCACATCGGATTAGACCCTTAAACTTCTTTATCAAATATTTTTTTGTTTCCTGTATTTTAATTCTAATTGTCGCATACAGAGCAGCGTTATGAACAGCTGGAGAAACAGCTGATTGCAGCACACAACAGACTAGAGACGGAGACTAGTCAGCTGCAGGATGTCAAAAAGAGGAGCAGTGAACTCGGTAAGTTGGGATATTTCATTAGGTCATTGTACAGATGCACACTGGCAGTCTGAAGATACAGCTCAAAAGTGTTGTATCTGAGACCGAGGATGCCCTAAAGCACAACCTTTCCATAGGGTTTGTACAGGGCATTTGGACCAAGACCAAAACCGAGGCCACCAGAAATTGGCCTCGAGGGGCCTTGGATACAACATTACAAACAACCGGAGACGCAGCTGAAAGGTTGGGGGATAATGGAAGTTATTTCTATTTTCCTTGTTCCTAAATTGTAGAATATTCATTATTTAAATTAAAGGCCCACTGTCATGACAGAATGAAAATGCCCTCTTTTGACTAAAATCATGAAAAGAGTGCACTAATGACACCCATAATGCGACGGAAACAGCCATGACAGTGTGGAAAAATATACAGCATTTGATTTCTTCCCGCAATCTGTACACTATGGCACTGCAACAATCCATGTTTGTTAATATGTGCCTGTATTCCAGAACAAGTTGTCACCCTATCTGTGGTTGAGTTGACCTTGACAGTGAGCCTTTAATAGTCATTGATGGGAACAACTACAGATATGACACTGTTTGGGCATTGCATTTGGAATATTTTGTGTAGAATTTAGGATAGTACTTGGTCAGAAAGAAAGATAGATAGATTGATGGATCTATAGGTAGATAGATAGATTGATGAATCTATAGGTAGATAAGATAGATAGATAGATAGATAGATAGATAGATAGATAGATAGATAGATAGATAGATAGACAGATCGATCGATCTAGGTAGAGAAAAAGAAAGGAAGCTCAGGAATATTTGTAAAATTTTTGGGGAGGATGAAAATTGCATTTTATCCTCAAAATTGGTGTGTGTACATGTACACAAATGATTTGTTCAATACATGTAGAGTGCATGCCCAAAGATAATTTAACTGGGGCATTGGTGTAACAGAGTTGTGAAACAGTTTATTTAATGGACAAATTGCTATTAAGTGCAGTCTCAAGATGATGATACAGTAGTTTTTTTTTTTTTTTTTTTTATTACCAGGTAAATCTTTAGGCAAGAGATTTCACCTGTGCCTATTCCCTGCAACAAAATTTCAGCAATAAAATAACCAATTGCTTAATTGTTTAACAACTTTACCGATCTCCCTGTGTTTGTCATTGGCAGATGATCAGCTGCAGGTTGCTCGTAAAGAACTGGAAGAGTTCAAAGGTCGAAGTGAGGGCAGCCTTACCTCCCACCAAGAGTTGACACGTGTCAATCAACAGCTGGAGGCGGAGAAACAAGATTTGATGGGCGTGGTCGACAGAAAAACCAGACAAATGCAACAACTTCAAGGTCAGTTAAAGAATGTGTGCATGAATTGCACATGTACCTCAAAATGAACTCAGGCCTTCAACTGGTCTTACTTTTCCTACTTTTTCCTACTTTTTTGTGAAGATCCTAATTTCCTATTTTTCCACTAAACATCCTTATTTTCCTACTGTTTGTCAAAAAACAAAAGCCTTACATTTGCAATAGGTTTCATATTTGTTTAGAGTTGAGTAGTCTGTACAAGTTGTTGCTGAGAGTATTGTCATCACCAGTTTGTGAAGGAAAATCCTTTTCCAGGGATTTCCGTTTTTCGCCAATCTTAGAAATTAGAATTTTTTTCTGCGTATTCTGCATATTTCCATTTTCTTCTGGGTAACTTTTCCAAAGACTGCTTATAAATATTCTACTTTCCTCTGACTTTGGTGGATTGAATCCTGCTTTTCTCCTACTTTTTGGAGAATTTTATTCTTAATTTTTTCGTACTTTTTTTAGGCAAGTAGAATTGAAGGCCTGTAAACTCGTTAACAAAATAAGCTAAAATCATATATAACAGGGGTTTTATAATTTTTCTAAGTCTGGTGGCCAATCAAAATAATTTGGCTTGTGAATTGCTCTTTTAAAAATAAAACATAAAGGGAAAAAAGCTTCACGATCTGCATTGACACCCTTCTTGGTCCAGATCTGGACCACAAATTTTGGGAAGCCCTGATTTATAATGTAAAGATTCACATCAATCTCCTCATCTCACAAAAGACTTGGGGGGTGAAAAGTCAGGTTTTGTTAAACAGAAGGCACCAACGTAAATGCCGCATACTAACGTAATGTTGCTGTAATACACATTTTGACTTATATACATGTAGCTGTGAAGCTAGTCTGAATGCCGACCTGATTCACGTATCAACTAGTGAAAACTGAATACCCGCTGATCAAAGCTTACACAATAAGAGTCTTTGCAAGCAACATCACTGAGAGGGCCAGTTTCCCTCTTTCATAAATTTGAAGTGAACACTTATCAATTAGCCCTGGGACGAATACCGATTTTGATAATCGATTAGTTGACGGGAAAGGTAATCAAATTATTCAACTAGTCGGAATACAAGTAACATACGCGAAAACAAGTATATGGGATTAAGGACAAAATCACTATCTATTAGCGGATGAAAAGTAGGGTATGAAAAACACAACAGCCCCAAAACAAAGACTGATTGTTTTACCCCTGTAGGCTGTAGCACATTAAAAATCTAACATTTGTTGTTTACACAAACATTGAAATAATAGAGAAAATGTTCATTCTTTCATGCATCAAGATCGCTACTTACCTTGCGCGAACGCGCCTGCAACTCATTGGTAGTGCGGGAAACGGATATGCAGATATTTGGGTAAACTGATATTTGATTAACCAAAATGGCAGTGTTGTAGTCGAGTCCGGGTCTCCGAGTCCGAGTCCGAGTCCGAGTCCGAGTCCGGGCCTCCGAGTCCGAGTCTTTTGGTCCTCGAGTCCGAGTCCGGCTGTCCGAGTCCCGAGTCCGGCTGTCCGAGTCCCGAGTCCTTATGTTCCGAGTCCGAGTCCGAGTCCGAGTCCCTATGTATAGACAATGTATTGCACCTCGTGTTGTACTGACAAGTAAAGAGTATTATTAGCAGATAGGGTTAAAATAGAAGTAACAAATTATTAACAGACACTGGTGAAAATACTGATAACACATTTCATCCATTTTGTCTGACTTTATTTGAAAATCATACACCTCGTCATCAACAATATTGTTTCAATTCTAAGCAAGGGCAATGCAAAGCGTAGCATCCCGTCGCCGGGTACAAATGGCTTATACATCAGAAATACATGCAGTTATCACCATTAGACTTTACTGTCATATTTCTATGCAAATAGCACTCAGACTGTATGTACAGAATGTTCACATCTGTGAAATGACCCACAAGAAGATCTGAAATAGACTTCATATTAATTGGTATGAGGATTTACTTAAAATTATAAAACCACATTTTTGGATGAGATATTTTTACATATCTTACATTATGAGCTACAACCTAGATCTTTGACCTACATACTCCAAAATCTACCTTTATTTGAAATCCATCAAACAGATTTTAGTGAATCAAACAAAAAACACATTTTTGTAAAATATACTTTCGCATACTTGTTGAGCTACAACGTACTCAATGATCAAATGTAGGTTATCATACCATGTACCTTAATATAGGTTTATGTACAAAAATCAACCTTTGAGGTCTGAGGTATGAAAAAATAAATGCCCTAGAATAAATAACTTAAAGTGGGAGTGCGACAAGCACGATGTATGAAAATATATCATACATGATTTAAGGAACCCATTAAAGAAAATAACAACAATTTGGCAGATAAAGAAGATATGATTACAAATTGGAACACGAGCAGATGGCAATCGTGTATGTTCCACATCAATTATGTATCAGGTGATTAAAAAATTATACAAATATAACCAACCTCTTGTATATGTTGATTTTAAATATTTTTCATGTCACTCTCTATCTCTCTGTATGTAAAGATCAGAACTGTCGATCTATACTTAGTAATTTTCAACAAACATGTCAGATGAAATGAACCAGTGGGACTCGAACAATAAATACTTTAAGAACAACTTTTTTCAGAACCGCATATTCAAACCTAATGAGAAACACTAACAGCATATAGAATTACCTTCATATATCTCAGATTAAAAAAAATCAATCATGCTTTAACTGATTGCTTGTTTGATAGTTCAATCTCTCACTCCAATAAGCATGATTCAAGGCACCAGGGAAGCAGGTTCTTAGGTAGTCTTTTACCCCCCCCCCACAAAAAAAATATAAAATAAATAAAATAAAATAACAGTAGCCTAAATAAAACTAACACAGCTCTCTCTTTTGAAAATTACAAACTACAGATTTACACACATACGTTCTGATTAAATGGACATCCCCCCAAATTAGGATTTCATATCACCAAATGTATTTACCATTTATATCACTAGTATAAGTGCAAACTTTTATCAACATCACCGATTTCTTTTTAAAGAAATCAGGAAGTTTGTTCAATATGTCATTATCATCATCATGCTATCAACAACTAAATTCCCCTAACAGGAGTCGGGACCACATGTATTTACTCAAAACAGATTTGTATTTTCCTTATACCAATGACTGAACATCACATATTACAGATATCAATTGTAAGATGCACCCCTCGACCCCCGCGGAAATGGTGCGTCATGGGTGGGTCATTTACCAACAAATAATGACGCAGGGTACCGTCATGGAAGCATTTGGTCCATCACAGCATGGTGAATAGGGTGTGTCAGTTTATATACGTTAGAGGCCTAGGCACAGTCATTGTAAGAAAATGGTCCGTCATAGTCGAGACACACACGTGCGTCGTGGTATATGAAAATCCGACTCGCGTTTGACAAGTGACGCACCATTCCCGGGGGTCGAGGGGTGCGTCTTACAATTGTTAGAGCTAGACCCCCGGAGCCGGGGGCACTCGACTTACAAAGTGATACCTATGTGGTGCACCGAAATCGAAAATCGGGGGCTCTGGAACGGGCTTGAGCGACTAATGGGGTCTCTGGAACTGGAGCTAAGGCTTCAGAAAACCTCAAAATGCTATGCTCTGGAACTGCACAGTGGCGAAGTTCCGGCGTGCCGTTGGAGCGCCGTGCTGAAAGGGCAATGCTCTGGTTCGGCGAAAAATCAGAAGCAAAACGGCAAATTTGGGGGTCTCTGGAACTGGAAAAATCAAAATTTTTCTGTGACTTCTGAAATTGAGATGCTCTGGAACGGAAATTTGGGCTGAAAATGGGGGTCTCAACCCGGCACATACGTATCACACAATTATACTAAGTGTCCCCCCCCCCCGGAGCTAACACCCGACAATACAGTGGGGTGATTGGAAATAGGGGACTAGGGCCTGGGACTCTTGGAGAAAGCAGTTACTCTACTTGTAAGTTGTTGTACCACAATAAATCAGGGCCGAGCTAGATCTAAGGCTATGTGATGTCATTAGACCTAATTTGTTCCACTCATGCATGGCATGCCAGCTTTGCAAAAGGGCAAGGCCATGATTAAACGTGTTGCTAAGCCTGACACGATTTTCCGTCGCACGACTGCCCGATTTGGATCTGAAATAAATCAGCGTGTTTGAAATATAGGCTTTTTGTTATTTCGGATCCAAGTCGGTCAGTCGCGCGACGGAAGTACTCCGTACTACTATTACTATTAGGATTTTTATCCTGTCATAGTTTATGTTACATTTCAGTAAATAATACACACCTTTTTTACACCATTAACAACCAATCCACTGAGAAATTAGTCCTGATCAACTCCCCATGTCACGTCACATCAACCAATGCAATACTATACTCTGAGCTGCTGGTCCAGCTTATTGTTATGTAACCATAGTAATGACACATTCGCCTCACGTTTCCTCATTTTCTACTCTCACGATTTAAACATGCAGACAGTTTGAGAATCGGAGATCTCTTCACTCCTGTGAAGCATGTGCGAGTTGCACGCGTTCATGCACAGAACTTGAATGTTCAATTCTGGAACAAGCTCGCAGATACGATCTGACCGTAATCATGTGGCACTCATTGTTATGTTCACATAACGTGCAACTGGTCATTGTGGTCATTTTTTTCTTTCATCAGCAAAAGGTCAGCTGGAATTACAATAACAAAATAATACTCTTTTCCACTTTATAATAAAAAACTATGAAATGATCATTCATTAATATTCATGTATTGTTTCACTGCAGCAAATTATGCTGGCCTTCATGGAAGTTCCATATTAATATTTCAATATCCCCAGTGTAGATCTATAGGCTTATTAGTAGGGCCCAATCTTCGGTTCAGGTACATGTACATAATGGTAATTTGTTCAAACAGTTTTATTTCTTATCTGAATGAAAAGTTAAACACAAAGTTAAAAAAAATAATAATAAAAAAATAGGTACACATTTCTAAGTGCTATAGATAAAGCTAATTCCTTTAACACAGGATTTGTGCCCTCCATTGCAGAGTAGGGACAGGAAAATAAAACAGGCATAAGAGGTTATTAAATTATGATCCCTAATTGCTTATGGTGTTTTCAAGTGGGGAAAACATATCAAACCAAGTAAAATGGCCCATTTTTACAAGACTCATAGGGACTCGCTTGGGACTCGGTCCATGAGTCCGAGTCCGACAGTCCGAGTCCGAGTCCGAGTCCGAGTCCCGCACCTTCGAGTCCGAGTCCGAGTCCGAGTCCTGCAAATTGGGACTCGAGTCCGGACTTGAGTCCGAGTCCGGACTCGAGTCCTACAACACTGGCAGCGCCCATGCCAATGGCAACCGTGTACGATAAACTTCAAATAGCCGTAGAAGAATCAAGTTTTCGAATGCATGACAGCAATTTTCAGAAAAAGTAACGTCAGCAAAGGAAAGAATATGGAAAAATTGACGGTATTTTGTCATTTATGTTTTTCAAAACCGACATTTCAACTCTTTTCCACCGCGATGGCGATGCCCCAGGGATGGTACGGTAATTGACTCGGATGGCCGTATTTACGTGTCGCCATTTGGAAATCCACTGTTCTTGATCGTTATTTTCCATTTAAAAATGATATATTTGGGTTCTGATCATGCTAAAAATGTTTTCCTTACCTTGAATATTGATATCTAAATTAGTTTTTGTAAACAACTAAGTTACTGTATTTGAATTTCAACAAAGGCATTTAGACTATTCGTCACCCGACGAATAATCGATTAATGTTAAAGTCGCATTTGAATACCAATCGGCAAAAAGGTAATCGATTAATTTGATTAATCAATTTTTTGTCACAGGCCTGTTATCAATGCATGCCTTCATCTTTTTTATTCGTTTATTGCAGAGGAGTGGAATGCTATGTCAGAGAGGCTCTCTGAGGCCAATGCCGCCAAGACGAAGCTACAGCTTAGAGTTGATGAGGTAGAAAATGAAGACGTGTCATGGAAGGTACGCAAGAATGTCTTACTCACAGGAGACTGTCAGTTTGTGGCCTAATGTATTCTCAGTCATGCCAAAAATAGTACAACATTGCTACAGTGTATTGTGACGAAACCTAGTACAGTTGTCTCTGCATAATAGGGTAACATTTAATGGGTACGTACTGTTAAATGGGAACAATTTAGCAAAAATTTATGTGTCATATTGAAATTTACTCCACATAATAGGGTACTCCTGTTAAATGGGTAAAGATGTCTCGCAAATGCCTACACCATCAAGCGTAAACCACTGTATTTCAGTTTTTGGTGAAAATAATAATGTGAAATCTTGGAGCGACAGATAGCAAAAGTTTATTTTCCATCAAAATCTAAAATTTCAATCAACACAAAATAAACAAAACGAAATGATTATTGCTGGTGAGAAAATTGTCCAATATCATGTATATCTAAAGAGCTAGAAAATTGTAACCCCCAAAATCATGTAAATAATAAAAATATAAAGTAAAGAAATTGATAATTACATATAAAATTAGATAATTGTAGATAAATAACATAAAATGAATAGAATAAATAGGATAAAAAAAAATTAATAATGAAGTAAATACTATATGTACATATGCATAAATAATAAATGAATTGTCCCCAACCTCCAAGTTTAAATGATCATTTATCAGTTGCTGTATGAATGTGTAATTCTGTTTCTTGTGTCCGTCTCCCAGTATCGTGAGAAGCGGCTCCAGCAGGAGATCCAGGGCCTGACGTCTCAAAATGGCTTCCTCCAGGAGGAGCTAGAGAAGAAGACCACGGAGGTCCTGACACTCAGAAAAGATAAGGTATGGAGAGTAGACTAATATTCTGGAGTGACCCCATTGGGCTCCTGAAGGAAATCACGTGGTTAGGTTGGTGAGGCGAGGGGGTCAAGGCTTCAAAGCATCACATTGCTATCTTTTTGCAAGTGAATGATCAGATTTTGACCAAACTTGGTGGGAATCATCAATAGGGTAAGGGGCTGCAAAGTTATGAAAATGGAGAAGGAATTGGAGAAGACCACCACAGAGGAGATATTGACGCACTGAGTTTAAAGATAATGTAGTGTGATATTTTATGGATGATGATTTTTCGTGTGAGTACACCACTGGGGCGGTGCCCCGCAAGGGGGGCGGGGGGCGGCGGGGGTGTTGACGGCTCAAACAGTCAAATTGTCATATTTTCTTAATATGGATCATATTTTAACCAACTTGACAGGTGTGCTGCAAAGTTATGAAAATGGAGGAGGAGGATAGTTGAGAAATATTCAGGAGTGACCTTATTGTGCCCAGAGAGGAATAAAAGGCCGCAGTAGGGGGGGGGGATAAGTTTGTTATTATTGTAATGTAGTATTAGTAAGTATCCGTTTACAGCAATATAAATTGTAAAATAAATTTGTTCATTAATATAGTATAAGTTTTGTTCTATTCTATTAAATACGCACATAAATGTTTTCTGTAGTGTTATATCTGATTGTAAAGCGCATGGAGAAACAAAAAATGTTTATTATGCGCTGTATAAATTCTGCATTATTATTATTATTATTATTATTATAGGGGGGTAGGAGGAAGGGGTTGTCAAGGAAAAAAAATATTGTCATATTTTTGAAAATGGAAAGGGAAAGGAGTTTCGAAGTTATTTAAATGGAAGTGCCCCAAGGGCCAAAGTTACATTCGATTGATGAGAGCGAGATTAACACTTTCATATTTTTACTTGCCCTGCCCCCCCAAAAAAAACCCCCAAAAACAAACAATAACAACAACAACAACCACAACAATAACCAAAAAACAAAAATAATAATAATGAAATAAGTAAAATTGAAATAAGTAAAAAAAAAAAAAATACATTTCTTCTCACTAATTTTAACCACTAAGCCAGAGATGCCAAGCCTCCCTGATTCTCAGGAAGGCTCCCTGAAAATTATATGATTTTTGTGTGAATCGTTGTATGAATTTCAAAGCCTTACTGATTTTTGGCCTGGCTGCTCCCATTGAATTGTACACATTTGCTAGAAACCTCCCTGATTCTCAATCCAATCCTCCCTGAAACTATATTGAAATAGTCAGCATCCCTGCTGAGCTTTAGGTCTTTTTATGGCATTGGAAGTTTGTATTTTAACTCTGGGGTTTGCAAATAGCTTAACTTATGAATTTCATGAAATGTTTTACCACAATTCCACACAAGCTGTCATCAGTAAAGATGTTTGGACGTTACCCTCATTGATGATCAAAATTAGATATTACCATTTGGATTTTTTACTTGCCCAACATGAAATTTTACTTGCTCCGGGCAAGCGGGCAAGTGCTAGTGTCAAGTATGCATTCATTATAGTGTGTTTTTCTTGTTTTGTTTCAAACTACAGTCCAACCAGATTCTGCAGCTCCAGAGCCAATTGAATGACAAGTCGGATGAGTGCAAGCATGCCCAGGACACCGTGGAGGAGTTGAGGAAGGTCAATGATGAGCAGAGTAAGAGGATACAGCATCTAGTGGCCAGAATAAAAGAGGTCAGTATAACGGGTTACTTGAAATGTAGCAGCAATGCTACATTTCTGGATTTTTCAATAAAAGTGTATGAAGTTCAAAAGAAAAGATTACAGAAAAAAAAATATATGTAACTTAACTCTGAACCCTAAGAAGGAGCTTTCTTTTCCAAAATGTGATACTCAAGCCTTTTGCTAAGCCATGGAAAGGGCAAGGTATTTTTAGAAAGGCACTTGAAAAATTGCCCAGGTTTCATTGAAAAATGAAGGGGATTTTTCAGGGGCAGCACGGCGATGACAGGAGGGCACCTACGGCAATTGCCTTCAGTGCCTTCGGTTAGCAAAAGGCTTGGTGATACTCATCGTAAAAAAAACATATGCAAGGACATTGGTATTGGGGTCTGATCGTGCAAGCAAACTTTTTTGTTTTCATAAGTTGCCCAAACAATTTTTTTCTTGCCCAATTTATAAAATGTTTGCTAATTTGTGTTATGGCAGAGATAGTACCATGTTGAAAGTGTTTTCACATATTCTACTTAAACTGGAATGTACACATAATTGAAACTGAATTGAAAAACACTTAGTCTAAAAGAACTAATGTCAGTATCCCTTGTGGCAGGCAAATCTGTTGTGTAGCTTTCTATGGGAGTTATTTCTATTGGGGCTCAAAGGAAATAAAATACTTGTATGTTCATGCTTGATTCTCCTTAAGCAAAAAAAGTAGAGGCAAATCCTTCCAGCTGGTGTATAGTTGTTATATGTTTCAACTGATTTGGTTCTTGAGGCATTTTTAAGTGTTCGCACTTACCAATCACGTCATTAACCTTTAATTTCCATAAATCCTCACTTGCCCAGAAGCCAAATTTACTTGCCCTGGGCAAGTGGGCAAGTGCTAGTGTTGAACCCTGTATTAGATTGTTCTATTAGATTGTTCCATGATACTTTGACTTGTTTTTTCTCGTGTCTTGTAGGGTCTTGACACCATAGCCAAGAATGAAGAACAATTTCAGGCGGAACTACAGGCCCAGAGCAAGCTGGCAGACCTATATAAGGTGAGGAGGATTGGAACCCTGTCAGTCAAGAAGTGACCTTTTTGCCACGAATGACTTGAATTAACAATATTATAGTACTTCTTCTTTAACAAATAAAATCTATACAGTGCATATAAAAACAAAGGTAGTCCATATTTAGAGGGATTATATTCGCAATTATTTCATTGTAGAGATTTGTTAGTGTAAAATTCATAAAGAATAATCCTTTTTCTTTCCAATGATACCTCACTTGCATCACTGGTGTTGTGACTAAGTATTACAAGAGAAAAAATGTCAAATCACCCTTTTTACATTTCATCGCATAATTAAAGGTAAATGACATGATTGGGGGTAGTCCTCAACTTGGCC
>JZLH01S0627486.1:11070-21569 GCA_001188425.1 Eucidaris tribuloides | reverse complement strand
CGAAACCGGTAGGTTTAGGGTTAAATGATTTATTGTTTATGCTTCAAAAACTTAACACTGCATTAATCCCAAATTTAGAAAACTGTGTTTTTATGTACCCTCCTTAGTAGGATCGGAGCAAAAACAGTTTGCTGTGCAAATGAAAAACATAGCATTTGTAGTGAAAAAAATGAATAAAAAAAGAGTGAAAGTTATTTGAGCAGCTTTCTCTATTGACCTCATTCATAACTTCATCCATATTGCTGTAATTTATTTTAGAATAACTTGGAGAGGTCAGAGTTTGAGTCCAAGGCCCGGATGACCAACCAGCTAGAGTCGATGGAGAGAGAGCTGACCATGGTCCGTAGGAGGCTGGAGGGGGATAATGACCAACACAGGACGGTGCTGAAGACATGGGAGGTAGGCAAAGTAGTATGAAGGGAACAAACTGCATTCCGGAGAATGCTTGTCAAGTGGGCCAAGTAAAAGCTAAGGCCGAAAGTTTAAGAATGCTACAGAAAGGTGGAAATAACAAATGAGAGGGTTATGATTTAGAAAAAGGTTGAGGACAGTGATGGTTATGGGGTGGAGGATTTCCTCAAACAGTGGTCTTCTTGTTTGATATGAAGAGCTTATTTCCAAAAGGGGGTAGATCCATTTTTCATCGAATGTGACTTTTTTATATGAATCTATACAATTTTAGGAGCTCTATTAGATAACACAAGCGAAAAGTTGAAATTCCCATCAAAAAGTTGTAAAAATGGGCAATAAAAATGACTTTGTTTCCAAAAGGGGGTAGATCCATTTCAGTTTATTTCCAAAAGGGGGTAGATCCAACAGATAAAAATAAAGAAAATTCAAATAAAATGAATAACAAGTCACATCGTTTTTGTAAGAGTGGTTTTACATTTGCATTGTGGGGTTCTTTGTTTGGTGAAGTTGGTTTTACTAAGAAACTTTGCAATGTGGATTAATTTGATAAATTCGTTTTCCTTAGAATGGTGTGGATCTACCCCCTTTTGGAAATAAACTAGAGTTTATTTCCAAAAGGGGGTACATCCCTTTATCAAATTTATTTTTCTGTCAAAATCCATATAATTTTAGTAGCTCTATATCATAACACAAATTTCCCATCAAAAAGTTGTAAAAAGTGGGCAATAAAAATGACTTTGGTTTCCAAAAGGGGGTAGATCCATTTCAGTTTATTTCCAAAAGGGGGTAGATCCAACAGATAAAAATAAAGAAAATTCAAATAAAATGAATAACAAGTCACATCGTTTTTGTAAGAGTGGTTTTACATTTGCATTGTGGGGTTCTTTGTTTGGTGAAGTTGGTTTTACTAAGAAACTTTGCAATGTGGATTAATTTGATAAATTCGTTTTCCTTAGAATGGTGTGGATCTACCCCCTTTTGGAAATAAACTAGAGTTTATTTCCAAAAGGGGGTACATCCACCTTTTATCAAATTTCATTTTTCTGTCAAAATCCATATAATTTTAGTAGCTCTATATCATAACACAAATGAGAAGGTGAAATTCAAGCTAAAAGTTGTAAAAATGACAAATAAAACTGACTTTTACTTTCAAAATGGGGTACATCCGTTTAGTTTATTTCCAAAAGGGGGTAGATCCAAAATATTAAAAAAATAAAAGCAAATGTTTTCAAAAATTGAAAACCCACAGATTTTTTCTAAGTGTGGTTTTACATTCGAATTGTGGGGTACTTTTTAGTGTCAAATTGTTTTTACGCAGAAACATTGCAATATGGGTAAATCAAAAAACCTTATTTTTCTCAGAATGGTGAAAAGTGGATCTACCCCCTTTTGGAAATAAACTCTTCATATGTAAAAGAGGAGTTTTTACAGAGTTATACCAGTAATGTACACTGGTCATATTCATTGAAAACCTTGAACCCTGAGGGATCGGAAATACAGATTGAAATGACTACTCCCCAAAAATTTCCTTTTAAAGGTAAATGGCATGATCGGGGGTAGTCATCAACTTGGGGTAAAACTATTCTAGAATCAAGTAAAGTATGCATTGATTTTACTGTGAAAATGTTTTGGTCAAATGTCAACTAATCTTAAAAGAACTATCATCAGTATCCTTGGCGACAGGCAAATTTATTGTGTAGCTTTTTATGGGATCATTTTCTATCAAGGCACAAGAGTAATTCATTACTGTTATGTTTATGCGTGATTCACCTTCAGTAAACAAATCCAAGACAAATCTTTCCAGCCAAGATTTACACACTTGTTAGTATATACATGTCGAAACTCATTTGGTTCTTGAGGCATTCTCAATTGTTCCCAATCTTGTCATTAGCGTGGAAGAGATGACAGGAGTTATGATTGTGCATAGTAAACCACCTCATCATCTTAGTGTTATGTTGTGGTTGACATCTGGTGGGATCATTCAACATACAGGTGTGTACAATTACTGTTTTACTTTTTCAACTACCAATTAAAAATGATTGCATTTCTCTGTCCCAGAGCAAAGTCCAGAACTTGCAGCGGCAGCTTAACTTTGAGCTTGACAACCACCAGAAGACCAGGAACGACCTAACTAGGACCAGGACTGACTTGCAGAACATGAAGCAGCAGTGCTCCACGGCGGAGGCCCAGCTGGTGGCCGCACAGATCAAACTGGATGCAGCCGTCAAGGAGAAGAACCAAGGTGAGGAGACATTCATGGCAAATCAATCACTTGTTTTTCTCTTGAGCATCCTGTAGTTATCCGGTTAACCCTATTTTAACTGGGCTATTTCAGACCAAGTTTTTACTGGGGGGGGGGGTGTGTCAATTTGACCCCCTTCAGATCTCAGCCACCGATCGTGCGATCGCCACGAAAATTTGCATGCGCATAGAGCCGGATGTAAACCACACGACTTGAAAGTAAAAGTCAGTGAACGACGGCGTCAAAAATTTTGCGTGGCAGCGTGGTCTCGAAATTCGTCGTTAACATAGGGTAAACCCTTAAAAAGGCCCGGGGGGGGCGGGATGGGGGTGGAGGGCACAATTTAACACAAAAAAGTCTCCTTCAGTTATAATAACACAAAATATGAACCCAAAACAATTACAGTTTGCTCAAAATACTTATTTTCTATCTAAAAATATGTGATCTTGAATTATAATTATTAACAAATTAATCACTTGTGAATATATTCATGGTATATAAAAGACAATATTGTAAAAATATACAACAAAATCCCTTTTTTGTATGTATTTTTATTATGACTCTATTTTGTAAAGTTTGAGTTGTTTTGCATGTGTGCCAAATTTGAGAGTGATTGGTCAAAAAAATAAAGATTTTAGGGGTGCACAATGTGTTCCCACCCCCTTGGGCCATGGAGAGCCAAAAATAGCTTGGCTTTTTTAGGATTAACACCAGCATTATGTCACACCCCTGTCTGACAAATATCAAAAGTGTGTTAACCCGTTGAAGATGGATTGTTTTCTTTAACACACATTTCCCAAGACCTCGTGACGAGATGTCTCTTCTCTAGTCTTCAATGGGTTAAAGCTGATGAGAAGCTGTGATATTATTACAAAATTACAATAATCATACTACAAATTGATCACTGTTGGAAAGTTACTTTCCTCTTGATATTATGTATTTCACTTGTTTCACGATGTTTGAGTTATTTTAATTACTTACCATGTACCAGCACATTGATTTACATTTTACATACAACTGTCATGAGTGTGTCACAATTCAGGTATACAAATTACACAAGTGAAATATTGCTATTTACGTCTTCACTTTATTTTCACCATTCCAGCTGTAGCCTCTCTAGAGCAGAGTGGTGGTGGAACGACATCGGCCAGCGAGACGGAGCTGAAAGAAGTGAACAACAAACTCAGACTCTCTGAGAACCAAATAAGAAGTAAGAAAATCTGAGATTTTAATCTGAGAATAATCAGAGCTTAAATGACGTGTGCAACGTTGTGTGTCTTCAAATTTTGTTGCCATTCAGACGTAGTATCATCGTTTTATGATTCATATGTGCATTGGTCTTGGGAAGGAAGGTAAAGCCTCGTGTCAAGAAATATTCTCAGTCTAGATGCAGTCTTAGAGGAAAAAGTAAAAAAAAGTAATGTAACATTCCAACCTTTTGGATGTCCAGGTGACTAACTATTGTAATTGCACCTTCTTTCCTCTGATGTGCATGGTATGAACAATACTATATGCCATACTTAATTTAGCTCAAAGTTCGGTGTAAAAATATGCTTTAACAACTTTAGAAATTCATATACTCCAAATTCCGCTTTTATAGCAGACGGCATGTTTGCGATACTGTCCTATACATCATAAATGATCTGTATATATTGTCTGTATGTGACATGAACCTTTACCACCTATCTCACTTTGGTCCATCATGAGTTGTATTGGTGACCTATTTTCTGACATTTTTTCCCCATAGTTTTAAGGGAGCAGGTCAAGAAACTGCAGGAACAGAGGGAGCATTACCAGTCTATCAGCAAATCTGTGGAGCAGAGCCTGAAGGAGCAGAACACCGCCAGTGAGACCTTCAAGACGACCATGGAGAAAAGACTACAGGAGATCACTCAGGGTGAGGAAGGGCACGGTCCTGGGAGGGGGTTGGGAGGGGGGGACAAAGCACCTGCTCGTGGCAGGTGTTTTGAGTGTTGGTTGGGTTTAAATAGAAAGTTACCTGACTGACTGGCGGGTGAAAATTTTGTAGATGCAGAGTGAGTATTGTGTATATATCCCCTGTCTCTCCCTTCATCTTACTGTGACATAGGCTAAGATATCCCAGATACCCATGATCATATCCTCTTTGGCCAATGGTGAAATTGTCAACCTTCCTATCTGAGTGCAAAATAACAAACAAACAAACAAACAAACAAAATATCAGGGGAAATCCCAAATTATTGCATGTATATTATATAGCGTTTTGTTTTATTTGAACATCATTATGATTATAATAATAATAGTGAATTTTTATATAGCATACATTCCATCAAGAAAAAGATGCTCATAGCGCATGACATGCATGCATGAGATATCAGCAATGGATCTCTATGGCTCTGATGTTTCACTATTCATTGAACACATACACTTGCATGCAAACTGAACCAGCGAAATCGGTGATAATTTAGGGGGCTGAACCCTAATGCATTTTCTGTCGTTGTTTTGAAAACTATCGTGATATCAAGTCACTAGGACATATTACATTCATGAAATCCATGAATTTGTGATTCTCGCACGACACTCTTGTATCTTTTTTGTGAGGAGGGGGAACTATTTCTGGTGCGCTAACCGTGTTCTAACCCTAACACTTATTTCACTTGGCAAAAATTCTTTTTTCTAATCTTGCTGCTCATGGTGATTTTTTACAGACCGTGATGCTCTGGAGAAGGTTGTGACTGAACTGCGCAAGGACAAGCAAGAGAAGGAATCTGAGAACAAGGAATTACAGGAGGCTGTTAGTTCCCAGGTATACTATCTTTCTTTTTTATGCCTTTGCCACAAAGCTTACATTTCAGGGTTGTATGTACAATGTCTCTTCATGGATAACACTATCATTTCCGAGAAAGATGTGATTTTCAAGAAACTTTCTGGAACTCTAACGACACTGTGTGTAAATCCTTTTTCTGCCAGGCAATTCAAATTTTTGAAGTAAAAACGGACATAAAAAAAAGATATGTTAGAAAAAATAATATGCAAATATTATGAAATAAATGCTCAATTGGGCAAACTGGCACCTGGATGTATTCATCACTTGAACTGGGAAATATGATAATCTCAAATTTGTTGCTTCTAAATATCAAGATTGTATGACAGATACCCAGATAAAATTTGGGTCCCAAAGCTCAACAGTAAGACCATCAAATTGCACCTTTTTTTTTACTATTCCTTCATTATATTGTAGACGGCAGAGTTGCGCCGTAACCTGAGCCAGATGCAAGAGAAATTGAAGGACGCCCTCACGAGGTGTAAAGATGCAGAGGCCATGGAGTTGGCAGCGAGACAAGACAGTCAAGAGCAGGCTAGACTGGCCAAAGAGGTAAGAGATGATACAAATGATGGTGGTACATTGTTCATAGTAAGTGAATAATCAATGTTGGTGAAGGTGATGAGAAAACCTTTTTCTTTAAATGATCTGGATGTTGGTATCTTTCAGAAGCGAAGCTGAAGAAAGATTGTGTGACATTCAGGAAGTGATATTGTCCCACTGAGTGAAACCAAAAAGTGATTATTTCCTTTATATTCCTCAACTGAAACTATTGAATTATGGATGCTACAGGTAGAAAAGGATTATATGTGACCTGTCACCATCTTACCCTAATAAAGTCGCACATCTTATAAACATCGAAATGGACAGATAAATGCTTTGGGTGAAATATATAAATATTTAATCTCTTGCAGCATGTGAAGATCATCACACTTTTGAATTCTGAAGACACCTCACTTTCATATTTTAGATCCCAATTACGATGTTTAGTGCTTTCCTTAGCTTTGGTTTGTGTGACTTTATAAGCGTATCGTGGTGACGGGTCACATATTATGTTCTTCTCTCCAAGAATTAAAAGGCAATGTTTACCTCTGTATGGCTATACAATATCGTAGAGTAAATTTGTACTTGCCATGCCGCCGGCCAAATGACTGATATGCAATTGATAATCCGTGTACAATGCATTTTTATATTGTGCGTACTCAAAAATATTCATAACAGATTGGGACTTCGTGGACTGAAGAGATAAGCAAACTTCTCTTCTTGAGTGATTGATGGACAAAAGTTTTATCATGTGATTAACTTTTGACCAATCATTTGTCAAGATTTCTAGTATGTGGAATACAAAAAAAAGTGAGTGTGATAGTTAGGGCCGTCGTCAAATAGAAATTTCTCTTCCGACATGTCACCTCAAATATTTAGCCGACAGACACAGCTGTCGACACAACAATGGTCTGATTAATTGGGACATTCATAATGCAGTCTTACACCACCGTACCTATTCATGTTTAAATACACCTGTATTGTGGCTACATACTACAGGGCAGGGGATAATCAGCCTGCCAGGGAGCCCCAGGTGATTGATCTTGACATCGCTAATAGTGTAGAATGTCTATGTGAGCAGTGTGTGTGAAGTTTTGCGTTTTGACTTTTGTTGGGCTGTTGTGTAGTGCTCGTGCATCTGTGATTTTCTCGTGTCAGATTTGTGCGCTGACTTGTACGTGTGTGTTTATGTCGTGTGTGTTTGTGTTGCTGTGTGGGAACCAAGATTCTTATGGTGTAGATTACACTCAGAACAATGGTTCTCAGTTTCTATAACCTTCTGCAAGTGTGAGAAAGAAAAAAAATGCTTGCTTTGAGAAGTGACTGGCTGGGGAGATGACATTGTTAGGTCCTGATTTATTACTTTGATACCCTGTGTGTTGTTGTCGGTAAGAAAATCTCTGTCTACATATCGTCTTTCAGTCAAAATACTGTTATCTCGACAAGCGTTCCGACAGAAGGCCTGTCGACGACGCCACTAGTGATAGTATTAATAACTATTATATCTGAGATAGTTACAGAAATCTAATCAACAATTTGTAACATATTCTTTTCATGTTTCCTGTTATGTTTTGTTTTTGGTTGTTTTTCCAGATGCAAGATAAATATGAAAGGGAGTTCCTACTACATGCTGCTGACATGAAACAACTTGTTACTATCAAGGAACAGGTAAAATTGAAATTATGTCCTTATGTTATTATGTCATATTCAACATTTGTTGTAATGATAATTTGCTATTTAAACTTGATATCACAAGCCTTGATCAGTGTTTGGTTGGAAGAAAAATGTGTCCCCAATGTAAATGAGAACAATATGATGCAGAGCAGAGTGTTGCCTAAATATTATTTGAATTTGTGTGAAATAGCTTTAAAGTTAATGTCTTTTATAACTCTGTACAGTGCAATATAGTTTATGTATGTAGTTGTTGAGGTCTCATTTACAGTACTAGATATGTATTTAACCCTATATTAAACTGGGGTACTATCAACTGGTGGGGGGGTCATTTGAACCCCCCCCCTCGACAAATTTCGCGACCACACCGCCGCGCAAAATTTTTTCACCGCCGTCGCTCGCCGACTTTTTACTTCAAGTCTTTGCGCATCTTTATGAGACTTTTTGCGAAAATCGGACATACCGTTACGACGCTGCGCGACTTTTATATACATGCATTGTCAACCCCAAATTGCCTCAAAAACGTCGATTTCGCTGTACGATAAGTCAATGGAATTGTAAGCTGTGTTTCAGCCAAAATCTAAATGTATGAATATTTTACTTTTACTGGTTGAAATGAATTAATTTTATGCTGTTTATGACTGCCAAACAGTGTCACCAACAAATTTCATCGAAAAAAACGAATAGAAAAACAAGAAGGTCGGAAAAAACAAAGGAAATACAATAAGAAATACAAAACAATAACAATAGCGTCAAGAAAATTAATTCCAGTTCCGCACAATGTTTTTGTAGATAATTGTTAGAACATGTCAAATGAATATCTTCACCAAAATATTACCAGTTCTACTAGCTGTTTTTAAGGAGTTAGAGCCGAAACCAAAATTTCATACACTTATTTGCATAATTAATTACTTAAAAAATTGAAAAAAAAAATATATTTTTGAAAATTTTACGTATTACAGTCATTGTGTTTACGATCCGGCTCTATGCGCACGCAAATTTTCGCGGCAATCGCGCGAATTGGCGGCCCGAAGGATCTCGGGGGGGGCGTCAAAGACCCCCCCCCCCCCCAGTAAAAACCCGGTCTGAAACTAGCCCAGTTAAAATAGGGTTAAAGTTCAATGATGTGATGTATTTTATATTTACTATCTCCTTATTCTGATTTATTACCCCTATATTCACCTTTTTTATTTCTATATGATTAGTAGATATACATGTCATATTCTATGCTATTCTCTATAATTATATATTTTGTAAATATTCTACTCTCTGTGTATCCCCTTAGCAGCTGTGTCTCTATGAAATCCCTATTGTACTCCCTATTATTCTCTATATATTTTCTATATATAATTTTTTCTGATTGAATTCCTGTCTTATTTTCCAGTTGGCAAGTTATGACAGCCGCTCTCTTGAGCTGAGGAAGCGCCTAGAAAGCCCATGGAACGTTGGAGTCTTCTCAGTCAAGTAATGTTGTAAAAAAAAAAAAGGATGCTTGTTCTTATTATGCTCCGCCCCGAAGGAGCCAGAGGCCATCTATAATTTTGGGTTAGATCCGTCTGTGCCGTACGTGCGCCTGTGACGTGTTTGCATGCAGTGCGCGTCTGTCCATCTGTCAGTTACCGGTTCTCGTTACAGTGATTACTGTCTGAATACACTCTGATCGGATATTATGAGGTTATTACTCAAGAGAGAACACAATGATGCCACATGATACCATCTTCTCTTGTATCATGTTGTGATAATTTTCTTTTAGGTATCCTGGTAAGGAGCAGCTACAGGATTCAGAACGAAGAGGTGGAACAGACTCCAAGAGGGTGAAGGAACTGTGAAGGACAGAACCAGAGTCTTGCTCAACAATTGGAGGCGGGTAACTAGCCCTTGGACTATTTTTCGCAATAATTTCATTGATACTAAAAAGCATTATGCTAAAAATGTTGTCACATTTTTTCTTTCACATTTCGCGCACATTTTTCCATCAATTGCAAAGAGTTGGCGCTTAAAGCAGCCAAGTCATAGTTTTGGTCGATCAGACAAATTTTGGTCACATCTGTCACAAAGTATTCTATTGTCACCCCAGGACGTCAGAAAAACATATACCAACTGAATTTTTTTTCTAGTGACAAATTGTTGATGTTTAGATTAAAAGAAAGCATTCATAGCAGGTATGTACATTACCTATTGGATATCTCGAGCAATTATTCGGGTATTAATAGAATCATATAGGTCTATTTAACAAAAGCTAATTGCAAAAGAATTTCATTTTTTACCATTCTACAAAACTATACTTGGATTTTACAGTTATATACTTTACTCAAAAAAGGCAGTCATTGTAGTCACTGACCAAATAAGGAATTACAATATTGTAAGCAACAGAAGTCATAGTGAAAGTTGTTGCGATAGATGGCAATTTTTTTCTTCATGGAAGCCACAAAAGCAGGATTCCATTTCCTTATAAACAGTATTTTATCCTGAATATTTCTGCTGGATGAAACATTTAGATTGTTTTACAAGAATGGTGGTAGAACCCTCTGTCTCTTTTCATTTTGCTAGATTTGAGCACCAAGAATGGATGAATCAGTCATCTACAGGCCAGAGATGTGACGGATTGCAAACATTTCTTGGCAGAGTAGGGGATAAATCGGCCAGCCAACACTCTTCGAGTTATCAAGTTAAGAATTGGAAGCTTGTCATTCACTATCTCATATATCTTCTTCATAATATAAACTAAACAGGAGGTTAAAGTTATTTTGCTTCTTACTTTAATTATTAAACATAAGCTAAAAAAAAAACAAACAAGTAAATAAAGCGATGCAAATATATTGTATTTGA